>JANHFM010001545.1:177977-190965 GCA_032468115.1 Grayia smithii | reverse complement strand
AGGCATATACAAGGAATGAAGGCTATGGCTAAGCACATTGGTTTGTGCTTAATAAATTGTAAGCCGCCCTGAGTCTTGGGACAAGGGCGGGATATAAATTGGATTTTTAAAAAAAGTACAGTGGTGAGCCCAAAACATCCTGTGCCATTACAATCTGGACTAACTGTAAGATCCAAACGCTTGTCAAACAGTTCCATTTGGAGTGCATTATTCAAACAGAAGCCATGATTGCACAAGGACTGCCAAAGTGAGCCCCACCTCTTTCCTGGGAAGTGTGATCCCATTCCAAAATAAAGAGGCCATTCCATCCTACCAAAGTTTAGCCACCACCTGTCTTCTCCATCCAGACCCTCACAGCCTTCAGACACTGGCAAAGAACTTAGGCATTATATTTGGTCAGCCCAGGGTAGTGATGTACAACTGGAGATTGTCAGCATACTTATGGATAATTTCATCCAAGGGCTTCATGTAGGTTTTGAAAAGGAGTAGATAGAGAGTAGAACCTTGGCATTCCACAACACAAAAGACTTAGGCTAAACCTGTCTCCCCTAACGCAATTGAAACAGCCTTGAAAAAAGAAGAAAAATCACTACAAAACAGTCCTCTTTATTTTCAAGCTACCTATTCACTCCGAAATGATATCATGGTTGACAGCAACAAAAGCTGCTTAGATACCCAAGTGGACCAGTATGAATGAACTCAGTGTTGAAATCCAATTTTTTTTACTACCGGTTCGGTGGGTGTGGCGTAATGGGCGTGGTGTGGCTTGGTGGGCATGGCAGGGGAAGGATACTGCGAAATCTCCATTCCCACCCCCTCCAGGGGAAGGATATTGCAAGATCTCCATTCCCACCCCGCTCTGGGGCCAGTCAGAGATGGTATTTGCCGGTTCTCTGAACTGCTCAAAATTTCTGCTATCGGTTCTCCAGGTTCTGTCAGAACTTGCTGGATTTCACCCCTGAATGAACTACACCCACATCTTGTTCCACCAAAGATCATTGACAAGAATAATCAATGCCTGTAGTATAATCCGGTCTGAAAAGGATAACAGATGTCCTGTTTCCTCCGATTCCCTGTACAGTTGCAAGTCAACAATCTTCTCATCCATCTAATGATGTCTTCTTGAGCAGATATCAGAATGCACCTCTTTCAGAGCCAATGAAACCATCTTCTTCCTCAAAAAAGCATTCATCACTACAGAGGACTTGATAATCCAAGAGGGATATGTCGATAAACAGTGAGTGATCAAATTCACAACCTCAAATATTCTGCCCACTTCATCAGGACTAACAGGTTCTGGTGAAGTCAGATAACCAACCAAGTCCATGCCTCAGTCACTTCCATAGGAATTCAACATCCAGAATCTAACTCAAAAGCAAAACTGAGTGACTTTACACAACAGATTCCTAGAACAGTCCTCAAAACAGCCCAAAAACACTTACTTGTACAATTGCATACACTTTCTTCTATCTTTTTTCAATTAGGACTGATGTAGAAAGATGTTACAGAAAGCATTTAGCCTAATGAAAGTGTTTTTGTGAACTTTCTTGATCCAAAATAGAAGCCTTCAGTCAATTACAGGCAGTCCTCATTTAGTGACCCCCAATTGGGAGTGGCAATTTGGTTGATAAGTGGAGCGGTATGACTGTGCTTATGATCTTATTTTATTTTTGCTTTGCTTTACAGACCTGCAAAGCAGCATCACCAGAAGTCACTGGAGTATCTCAGATGATAATTGACCACTCCTACGCTGGATGCATGGCTAATGCCACACACTGAATTCTGATGACCACATTTCTGAAAGGGGTAACCTCCCCCCGCCCCTATTCCAACAAAATTTCAGCATTAAAAAAAATAGCCTTCAATTAAATCATGGGTAAGAAAAGCTTTGTTAGCAGCTGACCATGCATTCAGAAGCAACAGCCAGAAAAGAGGACCTCTGGAGCTCTGATGACTGAAGTACATACAGCACAGTGTGCTGGAATGTCCATTGATACAAAACACAAGAACTGGCTTCCCCATTCTCCTTCTATTACCACCAGGATGTTACCTCTTGCCCCTCCCTCCAATACAATGCTCCCCAATCCTGCCTCCCTTGCTTGAATCAAAGGATCACAGCATACTGAACAAGTTGGCAGGTCTTGATTGCTAGGGCTTTTCTGCCTCGTATTCAGCACCCCCAGTACATCCATCTACCTAAACTCTCCCCACACCACAGTACACCCAGATATCCTATTTTCACCTATGTGGCCAGAGGACACCTACTGCCGCAAGCATCCTCCCAGTGCCCGGTCCGCTCTCATAGGGTGGGCCTCCTCAGGGTGCCCTCAGCCAGACAATGTCAGCTGGCAGCACCCAGGGGAGAGCTTTCTCAGTGGAAGCGCATACCCTGTGGAACACACTACCCGTGGAACTTCGGACCACCCCAGACCTTCACTCCTTCCGCTGCGCTATGGTTGACCACTTTTAATTATTTTTAATATAATATTTAAATTGTTAATTTTTAATTTATTATAGCCCCTTTTAATTTTTTAATCTTTTGGTGTCATATGTTTTTTGTATATTTTGTCCATGTTCTGTATATTGTTTACATGTTTTCTATATGGTTTGATATTCTCTATGTTTTTATTGTGAGCCGCCCCGAGTCCTTCGGGAGAAGGGCGGCATAGAAATTAAATTAAATTAAAAATAAAAATAATTACTTCTATACTAAGTAAGGAGAATTTTTTTTGACAGTGAGAACAATCTGTGGAATAACTTGCCTCTTGGAGAGGTGGGGGGGTTACTCCAAGGGTACTGGAGGTTTTAAAAAATAGACTGGACAATTATTTGCTTGGGATGATGTAGGTGTCCTGCTTTGGACTAGAAGGCCTCCAGCCCTATGATTCTAAGCAGTGGTGGGTTTCACTTACCTTTGCTACTGGTTCGCTCGCACGTGTGCTCACTTCGCTCACACGTGTGCCACTTCTGCGCATGACATCTGGGCAGGTGGGTGGAGCCTCCCGCCACCACTGCTACAGGTTTGCCCACCACTGATTCTAAGTGAATATCAGTGAGGTGTCTTTAGATTCTATTTTTTTCTGTTTTATTGGATTTTTACAATAATTTAGCAGATGCCTTAATTGTTCAGTTTATGATTGACTAAAGAGAAGTGGATTTTTTAAAAAGCAATTGCTGTTTGTATCTAAGTCTGAGTAACATCCAGCATTACCCAACCCTCCAAATGGGACTTTTACCTCCTCTTATCTGCTCCCAATGCCCCAGATCACCCTGGAGGGGAAAAAATGTAATCATGGATGGTAGACATCATTTTATTAAGAGATGGACACCATTGTAAGTTTAAGATTCTGAATGATACAGGCAAATTGTTGAGAGATGTGGTCAGTGTTGAATGCAGGGATTTGAAGAACTTTTCAAAAAATATCTTCAGTAGGTGAGTGTTGACATGCCTGAAGCCCTGCATTCAAGTTGAGAAGCTTCTCTTTTTTCTTTGAGATTTTTTGATACTGTATATAAAGGGAAAAATGTATAATCGTGGTGAATTGGCCCCTTAGCTGAATGTAGAGGCTAGCAATTGCCTAATTTTGCCTGTTTTGCATAGGAAGCCCAGGCTGTGGGATATGTTTCATGTTACAATGAGGAAATTAGCTTTTTAAATGATTTTCCCTGCTTAGTATATCACTACCAAAGAGACAACAGATGAAGAGTGGCATTACAATCAGGGCGCAGAAGCTGTGCAATACAATATGTCATTCTTCCTTATCTTAATTTCACTTGCACCTTATGAAGACAGAGGAGGCAGCACAGCACTGAGATACAGGGAGACGATATATATACATAGTACCCTCTAGACTAGTGATGCAAATGAAAAAAGGGGAAAAAATCAGCCTGTGACTGAAGCTATAAATGACATTTTACTTACTGAGCAAGAACAAAAGAAGCTAAACCAAGAGCAGAGACAGCAGGTTCAACTCACCGGTGGAATCCTTACACCGAAATTAAATAGCACTCATGGGAAGGGGCCCTGCTTTCAACAGGTTTGCCTAGGACATTCTGAGCCATTAGCAGGCCTAATATGTTGCATTACCTTTCCAGTCACTTGTTGCCCCTTTATTTTGATACCTACTTAAAATATCAAAGCTGTGAGAGGCTCAATGAGATATTGAAAGCTGAGCAATGCCGGTTTTATATGACAGCCCCAACCCTTCCTTCTATCTTTTAAAGAGTCCTCTGCCAATGTCATAAGATGAAAAAGAAATCAGACTTCCATGGGTGGGACATCAGTGACTGACAAGCGATGGCCAGATCAAAAAGAAGCCTATGTTAATAAATCAAAGAGTCCAAACAAAAGGCAGAATAGAAAAAGTATTTTGAATCATGTAACTTAGATGTAGCCTGTCACAACTTGGTGTAATTTAAAGCTCTCTGAATAATTCTCATCCCTTGCTTTTGCGAAAGCCTGTTTAAATTTCTTGTTTAAAGCTGCAGTTTCTGAAAACGCTTGTGAATGTTCGCCCACTGAAAATAACAGCTTTACATTCCCTTATAAACTGAACTATTACAAGATAGCTAGAAGATTCCCCAGTCTTTTCGTTCCTGTGATCCTTTTGTGAATTAAGGTGGTATTAAGTGCAGTGGATAGAACAGGCAACCAGTTTGAAGCCATTTGATTACTGGGCTATCACAGAAATATAGTTTTGAAGGGGACATAAATGTTCAGTTGAAAGGAAATGATATTATTGCAGAAAAAATGGCTACCAACCAGATGGACTGGTTGAAATTCCCTAGTAGGACCATATTTAGAATATTGCATCCAGTTTTGGTCAGCCCAATACAAAAAAAGATGTTGAGATTTTGGAAAGAGTTCAGAGAAGATTATTAGGGGACTAGAAGCTATAACATATGAAGAACAATTGCAGGAACTGGGTATACCTAGAAAAGAAGGACCAGGGGTGACATGATAGCAGTCTTCCAATACTTGAAGGGCTGATACAAAGAAGAGGGGGCCAACTTATTCACCAAAACACCTGAAGGCAGACAAGAAACAATGGTTGGAAATTAATCAAGGAAAGAAGCAACCTAGAACAGGGGAGTCAAACTCACGGTGTCACGGCATCATGTGATGTATCATAACTTTTTTCCTCTTTGCTAAACTGGGGGTGAGTGTGGCCAGCATGTGACATACCTGGCCTGCTGGCTGTGAGTTTGACACCCCTGACCTAGAACTAAGAAGAAGATTCCTAACAGAAAAATTGGCCAGTGGAACAAATTACTACCAGAAGTTGTGGGTGCCCCATCACCGGAGAGGGAAGAAGAGACTGGACAGCCATTTGTTAGAAACAGTAGAGGTCTCCTGTGTGACCGGGGTTGGACTAGATGACCTCCAAGGTACCTTCTAACTATGTTACTGTTCCAGCTGATACCCAATCAATTTTTTAGTTTGATGAAGACATTATCTGATAGTACTGACATTTTGTTATTTGGGTATCCTATTCTAGAAATTGAAAAACGGTATAGAACTTACAACAACATAACTGAATATACTTTCAAATAAATAAATTATTTTGTCCTGCAATCATTTTATCAGGTGAACATTCAATATAGATCTTCCATTTTCATTTCAGGGTTAGGGCTTTATCTCTACATGTAAAGGCAAGTGAACCAGTCTTCAAATGCCTAGCATCCTGCTTTGTCAATTGCTTTTAAGAGACCAGGGTTTTGTTCTCTTTGATGTGGGCATATCTCTTGTTTATTCAAAGTTCTGAAAACTTTATTAAATGAACAGCATCAATAGAAGCTCATTGTACAATCACTGAAACAAATCCCTTGAAGTTTTGCTATTCATTGCTCTTGCATAGGTGAAGCAATAAACCCGAAAAAAGGTGGACCTGCAAGAATTGGATTTAAATAGCAACATTATACCACATCCACTAGGCAGCACTGAGAACTTATTGTGGGCTTAATTAGTGGATCCGCAGCACTATATTAAAATGGAAACAATATTCTACTCTTACGCGTTACTTTGAGAAATACGCAAGTTAAGTATTTGTACTGCAAAAAAATGGCATTGCAATGAACAACACTCGGTTCACTTAAGGTACAGTTTTGGCTGTTTAGATAAATGAACTAAGTTGAAGATCAGGCTCACCATCTCTGACTCATTTTATTCTAAATTAATTAAAGAATCATTTCTTGAAATAAAATCAGCTGTAGCCATCATTTTTGGTCTTCAGGAGTAGAGGAATAATATCATTGTTTCATCCAGAACACCAAAATGCATGAATCATTTTCAGTTGTAGTAAACCACACTTAAAACAGGGTCTAACAAGGTTATACATAAGATGCTGTGATTGGAGATTTGCATATATTTATTTATTTTATTTATAAGATTTATTGGCTACCCATCTACTTCAGGATAACTCTGGGTGTGTTTATGGCCCACTTCATTCTGAAGATTATAAGCAGGTAACTTGAAAACAACGTAAGATTCATCTTCTTTTTATTTGGAGGTCTAGGAAATCAGAGGAAGTGAACTTTGGACGATAAATTTTTGGCACCAATGTAAGAACTCTTGAGTCTCTTGAACTCTTGAGAACTAAAGAGGAAATTCCTAATGGTGAGAGCAATCAACCAATGGAATAGCTTGCCTTCCGAAATAGTGGGTGCTCCATCACTGGAGGCTTTCAAAAACAAACTCTGTATTACCATTTGTTTGAAATGGTGTAAACTCTCCTGCTTGAGCAGGAGGTTGGACTAGTAGTCCTCCAAGGTCCCTTCCAATTCTTTTATTCTATGTTCTACGAGTCTTTATGAATAATTGCAAGTGAAACAAACATTCCATTCTGAACTTATTGCAGAGATCTTTTTAAAAAAACAATAGCTTAAATTTTCTTCAGATAAAAATAATGAAATTCATTTCTATAATGATGGGTCAAAGCCATCACTGAAAGGAGATTACGGAAATTCAAGGAAGTTATTAAACATTACTAACAATTTGCAGTTACCGAAGAATACAAAGTGAAGTCTAACATTGAGGGCAGTGGTGGGATGGTCTCGGTTCTGTCCGGTTCTTAGAACCGGTAGTAAAACCGGCCCAAGCACCCCGACGTCATCATGGGGTGATCTGCACATGCACAGAAGCATGTGTGTGCTTCCGTTGCAAACCGGTAGTAAAGGTAAGCCCCTGATTGAGGGGCTTCTAACAAAGTGGCTTCTTGGTTGGTTTGGAAACAGAATACTGGCCCACATGAGCTCTTAGATTTTGCAGAATTCTTATATTTGTGTTTATATTTTAAAACAAAGAAATAAAAGGATAGCTGGATTATTTATACAGGTTTCAAACATAACTGATATTATACATTCTTTCAAAATAAATAGATAAAACATATACAGTATTTCATACAATCCCAAACAATATACTGAATTCTAATATCAGAAGTCATTGGACAAACCTATGTGACCTTAAATATATTTTAAATTTCCTCTTATGTTCTACGGGATATTTGACTTCGTCTTCTAACCTTCTAAATTACAACTGGTCACATCAAGTCATATATCTTAATGACAGTTCCTATAATATCCCAATAGTTTAAGCTTTAAGTCATTACTACCGGTACATCCAAGCTACTTATTCTTCTTTTACCCCTAAGGATCTAGGCAATCCAAGATTTTGTTGCCTGTGGCAAAACAACAATGATTTCTGCCCCCTCAATCAAGATGAATAGTATCCAAAACCATACAAATGTATTTTGACATTTTGCAAGTGCTTTCTTTCCATACTAGCAATAAAAAATATAGTAACAACAAACTTACTCCTTTGCATGACAATGAAGAAAATCCTGAAGTTGCTTCCTGGGCAATGATCTCATTCTGCCTAAGAGTAGGCTGGATTTATTCAAGCATAACCGAATTTTGTTTTTGATTACTCTGATTCTCCACCTACCAATTGCACGTGGTTCTTATTGAGTTATTCACATATTTAGTTATGTAAAATTGGTCCTGAGATTGCCTCCTTCACTTGTGGAAATTTGACGTAATCCTAAATTTCATTTCTGAACAAAATGGTTATGTCATGTCTTCAATGCAGTGTACACATCAAAGACTTTCTTTCTTTGCCGCATTATCATAAATACACAATCCAGAACCAGCACAATAAGTCAATCCTGATTATGAAACTGAATCATATAACCCTTGTGCTCTGTGCAACTTCATTCAGTCCTTCAAATCATAAGAAACCTGAAAACTGAATAAAGTATTGTGGTTTATTATTATTTTTTTGCCACAGGAGCGCCATCTTGTGTCTCCATACTAACTACTCTGCTTTGTGTTTTAACCAGAATTGGAATGGTACTATAGAAATAGTTGCCAACCCATTTCCTTATTATAATGGAAAGTTAGAGGTCTATAATGGAGTTAAAGATTTCCGTTATCCAGCCTTACTGAAAATTGGATGGACAGCAGCCTCTCTCAGACACTACTTTCATTAACTTACATAAGTACTTGGATTTGAACATTATTTTTAGGAATATAATATAGCTTCACATTTATTTATTTATTTTTATTTATGTATTTTGTCAATCATGCATTTGATAACAGATAACAAGTGTAAACATAGTTATGAATACTTGAAATGGGTACAAATAAAAGGAAACATTAGGACAGGGACGGTAGGCATGCTGGTGTGCTTAAGCATGCCTAAATAATTAATATTGCCTAAACTTTGTTACGTCCAGGATTTCCTGCCCTTGAGTAACATACTGAAATATTGCTCCTTGATCTAGTGTACCAAAGAAGATTTCTTAGCAAGCCAAGATTTATTACTCTGCCTAGTTGAGTCTACAAACTAAGTAGCCAACTGAACCATGGGATTGAAACCTAGAACATCAAAGAGATGAGCCAACCTGCCCAGGATAACTTGAAGGACAGAGAATGGTTCTCTGGGAAACTCTTTTGGTTTCAGCTGGCCATTCTCATGTCCACCTCAGCAGGGATGTTTCTACCAGGGAAAGAAGCTGCTTCTTCAAAAAGAAACAAGTTGGATAACTCTACATCTGTGTAAATTCATGCTGGTGGGTAGAATGTTCTTAATTTCTGTCCCTCCCAAAGGATATGATTTGTTCCAAAAGTGCTGATAAATAGAATCTGTTGAGGAATGGTAGGTTAAGTGTTAACTATTTTCTCTGTTTCTGTGAGAATGGACGGTGGAGAATTGAGCTCTGAACCACTTCCTAGCTTTAACTAAACATATCCTTAATGCACTTCCAATCAAATTGATGTGATTTTCATCAGGTGTTGTCATTCCTTCTTAGTTGTTAGTTCCTTGTTAGTAATTCTAATTCTTATTGTCTCCCAACTGCCCAAGTCCCAAAAGAGAAGGACAGGCCTTTCTATATTTTGTTGCTATGTAACATGATATAAAACAACTTTGGAACATCTCCCTGAGTGCATGCCACTAAAAGGAGAGTCAAAATCTTTTCTGCTGCAGCTGCTGTCCATTAAATCACAAACCTCCTGCAGAAACCTCCTGCTAAACTATGTCAGAAGCTAGAGAGCTGGATTTGTGTGACTACTAGAAAGAAATCCCTCCAAGGAATGTGATTACTTCTTAAATGACTTCCACTTTTTAAGTAGGACATTAACTGAAAAGAAGAGGCAAATGAAAGAGATTATTTTTCCACAGTATGTTGTTGTATAAGGACAGAGACAGATTATGACAATAAATCTAACATTAATTACATCTTTACAGAACGCACAATTACATTCTGCAGTTACTGAATTAGGTCTATTTAATAATGAAATAATGAATCAGTGCTAATCACTGATTGAAGGTTGTAAATATCTTGTTTAATTAGCCATTTACTGCTATTGAATCCAAACTGCTACTAAAAACCAATTGAGAAACCATTAGATAAATGCTTATGTGTGGCACTGCAAAACACATTTGGCCTATACAAGAGAATATTTCTGGTTCAGAGTTGAAATACGAGGTCCTTGGTGCTCCCTGAGCATGATTGTTTTCTTGCAGGTGTATGTTACCGAACTAGGTAACATCACTGCTAGCACTGATGTTGTTACCTAGTTAGGTAATGAAATGTCTGTAAGGAAACAGCCAAGCTCAGCGAGCACCAAGGACCCCACATGTTTTGACCATTAATATTTTCTCTGATAGCGCTAGCCTAAAAAGGTATTCCAGAGGTGTCAAGAGTTCTTTTGAATCCAGAAGAACCCTTAAACAATCTTTTTCTCAAAATATACACATGGAACTTGAGCTGATATCCAACCCTTGAGGTCAAAGGGAAAGAGGAGAAAGGAGAATAAACCTCCTTTCTCTATTCCTGTTGTCAGAAAACGAATAGATCTGAAAAAAAGATCACCACAACTTCCAGTTTTCCAATTTAAATTACTTTATAGGAGCTTTAAAAGTTATAGAGTTACTGCATGATACTTGACATTTCCATACAACCATTACCTAACCCATTCAACCCTACAAGAAATTATGCTTTTCAATAAAAATATAATTTTGTTATACCTGGAAAAGCCGTTTCTTAGTGATTTGATCTTTCAAATCAAACCTTTCCCCCCAAAATAAGCATAATTGCTATTGGGATGAATATATTCATGTAGTTTTCTTAGCAATAATACCTACCGTATATGGTCTGCCATTGCTTCCTGGGATGCTTCTTTAATTTCTCAGTTTAGCTCACAGTTATAGTTGTTGGGTTTTTTTTACAAAAAGACTAATTAGGTTCAATTATGCTCAGCTTTTTACTATTAGTCAAGATCTGGCTAGATTTGTGATAAAAACAGGTTCATTGCTAAAAGACAATTTTGTATTTGAATTCTCAAAGCAACCCTACTAAGAACCAGGGACCCTTTCAGATGAAGGTTTTTTTATCCACTTTGTTTATTGAATTATATAGAGCAGTGTTTCTCAACCTTAGCCACTGGAAGATGTGTGGATTTCAACTCCCAGAATTCCCCAGCCAGCTCTGCTGAGGGAAGAGAGTTGGCTGGGGAATTCTGGGAGTTGAAGTCCACATATCTTCCAGTGGCCAAGGTTGAGAAACACTGATGTAGAGGGTCTAGACAAAAATACCCTCCATCCATCCCATACTTCTTCCATGTCTTTTCTTTATACAACACAAACCATTAAGGGAATCACAGCACTCCATCTTCTGAATGGCAATACTAGGAATTGTTCATGTGGAAATATTATGTAGCTATATTATGCTTCTTGTTAATTGAAAAGTTTTATATACTTCAGGAGCTTACACTTTCTTGCCACAAGTTTATCAAAGTTTATTAAGGTTTCCAGAAAATTAAAGCTACCACTGGAAAACACCCACCCTGGTATCTATAACTCTTCAGGGACTGAGTATCATTCATCATTCTGGTCACAGAAAAGCTCTTGAAAACTGCTTAGAGAGCAAGAGCTGATAGCATTTTCAAAGGCAATTGTGAATATTTCATTCCTTCTTATCCTTCTAGAAAGAAAGGCCTACATACCAAGTATTCATTGGAAACATCTGCACAGTAGTTGTGTCAATCACTTTCTTGGCCCTTTTCAAGGTACAAACAAAATGTTATCAGCAAGGATTGTTTTCACCTAGATGAAAGAGACAGAACAAAGAAAGAGTTCCCTCTTCCCGCCTCAACAAAATGGCTCACAAGAGAAGCCATGTCCTCTCCTTTCCTAACTGATCAGCAGATTCTTCCTTTTTTGTATTGGTAAAACCTCACCATTGTCCAGCCAGCCTCTGCCTTGTCATCAGTCTTGTCTAACAAGATGCTTGATTTAGTCAAACTGCATGGGAGAATAACAGTGCTATTCCAGCAAAGTCAGTGCACCAAAGAAAATGATCCCCATTTCCCCCTTCGCCCCCACCTTCAATGCTTTGGGAAAGGGCCATCAGTTATGAGATGGCAGATTCTTCATGCCTTCCTCTTTGCCAAGACATTGATAACAATTAAGCATCCTCAGGTGCATTTAAGATGAGATTTCCTCATCTTCTGCCCTCTAATCTGTGTTGGACCACACAGACCCAGTCAACTCTAGGCAGCGCCAGTGCACATGCTAGCTAAGGGTCATTGCAAGTATAGTTCAATGAATTTGGAAACTACCAGGTTTGGAAGGGTTGAGCTAGGTTTTTCTCTATGCTTAGCAATCTATAGTCAGTGTGTTAGATCAACTGTAGTATGTCCTAGAGCTATTTCGTAGCTGGTGTTTTTCTTACATGAAGTTTATTAAAGAAAGTTTAGGTTAGCTCTGTTGTTACCACATTTAATACCAATTCACACATTCCAGTTATTCATGTTTGCATTATTTTGTCTTAGTCCATTGTAAAAAATGTAAAAGAATCCCTGCAGATTTTACTCTGCTAGTCATTGCCGACTAGTGCTCAGTTCTGTTTCAAGGCCATTGAGCCAGCACTGTCCGAAGATATTTCCATGGTCATGTGGCCAGCATGACATCATGGAGTGTTGTTACCTTCCCATCATAAAGGAACCTATTTATCTACTTTGAATTGCTAGGTTGGCATTCTGATCTCAAACCTGGCATCACCTTCCAGCTGATAAGCCTGGCATCTTAACCACTGAGCCACCGTGCCTCCCAGTTTACTGTAAGATTTTTCATTATTATTATTTTGGGGAAAGCTTGCTAAAACTTTAATACAGCTGTATTAAACAACTATGGGTTTCTGGAGCTCCCTACTTGGTTCTCTACTTAAGAAAGTTAAAATTCCTAAGTTAGAAATAAATAGGCATAACTATCAACAAGTCATTTTTAATCCAAAAGTAACTGCAGGAAATCAACTAATATCAAGAATTAGTACATCTGATTCAGCAAAAAGAATCAGAACACAAAATACAAGCTAAGTGGACATGACCTTGTAGATGACCTTCACTCTGTTAAGGACCTTGGAGTACTCATATCAAATGATCTAAGTGCCAAAGCCCACTGTAACAACATCGCCAAAAAGGCATTAAG
>JANHFM010001545.1:77615-89364 GCA_032468115.1 Grayia smithii | reverse complement strand
ACCAAGACAAATTCCTTGTGTGTCCAATCACACTTGGCCAATAAAGAATTCTATTCTATTCTATTCTATTCTAAAGTGACATACTTATTTAAAATATTAATAAAATGTAATACTTGCATTTGAATAGTCAGCTGGTTTTTCTGTTCTGCTTTTATGCTGATATACTGTATAGTTTAACCCAAGTTTTAGCTCAAAGCCAAATACATAGATCTAGCTTAGAACATAGTATCAAACTAAGACTTGACACTATATAAATCTTAAGAATCCTTAAACTTGCATTTCCCTCTTCAGTTCCTTGGTTTCTATCAAACATAATTTATCCATTTATGAACATCTTATTTATTTTCATTTGCATGTGAATCAGGATTGGAAGGTCCTGTTTGATTCTGTTTATAATTCAGGTTTTAAAGAAATCAGAATTTGCTTGTTCATATAAAATTATGAACTGTGTTTTATAGCTAGAATGGAGAGGGGAAAATAATGAATTATTTGTACAAGGGAAGTGAGTTGAAAAAGGAAAAGCAGAAATTTAAGAATGTTTTTACATATCATCAAAATGTGATTTTGGTGGGAGATTTGAATACAGCTCTTTACAATACTGATCTATTTATTATATAGGAATTGAAAGAATAGCTAATTTTTGTCTTTTCTCTTTACTTAACAGTGACTTAATATAGTATCTGATTAGCATTGCTATAGATCAGTGATGGCTAACGTTTTTGCCATCATGTGCCAGGAGTGGGGGAGGGGGGGTCACGTGCATGCGTGCCCACACCCATATTTCTATGTACCCTGCTCCCATGCGTGCAGCACCACCCCTCTTCCCCCCTGCTTCTGGTACGTGATGGCCCATTTTTCTCTCTCCTCAGGCTCCAGAGACTTTCTAGGAGCTTGGGGAGGACAAAAACAGCCTTCCCCACCCCCCTGGAGGCCCTCTGGAGGCTGGAAACAGTACTGGAAGTTGGCAAACGGACCATTTCCGGCCTCGGGAGGGGTGGGGAAGGCCATTTTCACTCTCCCCAGGCTCCTAGAAAGATTCTGGAGGCTGGGGAGAGCAAAAACAAGCCTTCCGGTCCCACCGGAATTTGGCAAACAGGCTGTTTTCGGCCTCTGGAGGTCCTCGGGGAGGGTGGGGAAGGCCATTTTCTCCCTCTCCAAACTCCTAGAAAGGCTCTGGAGCCTGGGGAGAGAGAAAAATTGGCCTTCCCCACCACCACCCCGAGGCCCTCCAAAGGCAGGAAACAGCCTGTTTCCCTACTTCCAATGGGCCCAGAAGGCCCGAAAATCAGGAGCTGAGCTCGCATACCCACCAATATGGCTATGCTTGCCACCTGTGACATGTGTGCCATAAGTTCACCATCACGCCCATAGATATTAAAAATAAATGTACTTATGTGTTTGTTGAGATAGTCCTCAGTGTTGTGAGGAAAGTTAATTTGTGAAATGAAAGAAAAAGGAAAAGGTTTGTCATTTTCAAATATTTTCCAAAATTTCTATCCCTGATGACATGGATAGCAAAATCCTGTGGGTCTTAGAAAAGCCTTTCTCTGTTGATTCACATGAATTCTTGTGAAATGGGATAGATAAGAATATACCAAGTTCTCGGCTTCTCCTAACAATTGCATTCAGAACTTATTTTTCCTCTCTTTAAAACACTGAGATTCTTAAAAACTTTATGCTTGGGTACCCAATTATAAGAGCTTTGTATATTCACAATTAAGGTCAGTCCCATGAGGAATTTCAAAAAATTTCTCCTCCAGTAAACTTTTCATTTGGCACAATTTCCTTTTTAATTATAGTACAGAACAACTTCATCTCACAGTCTTCCCATGTTCAAATGTTTCCAGTTTATCAGATATGCTATCTTTATCTTTATCTTTTTTTTCTGTCTCTTCAATTGTGTCCAGTTCACTGAGACTGCCTGGACATGTCCCTGCAGTTTTGCAGGAGTAATTTGCCTCATTCCTAAATCAAAGAGAAAGTGATTGGACCAAGGTTACCCAGCTCGCTTTGTGCCTAAAGTGGGACTAGAATTCACAGACTCCCAGTTTCTGGCCTGGTACCTTAACCACTGCACCAAACTGACTAGACCCAATCCTCATGTACAGTTTAGATGAGGATTATTGTTCTTACAAGCTGCAAAACTATTGGGACTTTGAGTAAATTTGACTGTTAGTAATTTTCGAGCAAACAAAATGAACTTGCAAGGGAGTGTTTATTCACTATGATAAGGCTTTTATGCTTTCAAAATCAATCGAATTTTGATCATGCAGTTGTTGGTAAAATCAAAAGACCACCTCCATCATGCCTTGCTAGACTAGCTAACTGCCGTTAGAAACAAAATGGTGGAATTACTGCCCCCTGGTTTACTGAAGATGTGGTCGGTTTCAACTCGTACGATTTCCAGCCAATATGAGAGCAGATAGGCAACAAGTTGGAGAAGGTTGATCTAATTAACAAATAGTGGTTCTTAGATGGTTCAGTGCCATGGAAGAGATAAACTACTTTTGCAGGATTGGTATTTACATTGGAAAACTTGAGATTTTTTTCCTTTACCACCAATATATTATGGCTGCCTTCACTGTCATATGGGTGCAATTATTTGATCATTAGTGTTACTTAAGTACGTTAAGAATAACTACTTTAGGCATATCAATCAAACAAACATTTTATTTTTAGATGAAACAATCCTATTTTTGTATAAATTGATTTGCAAAGCCTTATTGACTTTAGTTCTTATGTAAAAGGAAGAAAAATACAAAGAGACTGGTTTTAGTTTAAGACCTTGCTCTTATATAATCTCGGTAAACAAAAGACTGTAATGTGCAAGGGCTCAGATTTAGGTACTCCAAAGCCATGTTATTTCCTTCAGCAAATAAATCACTGTTCTGTGCAATGCACTAGATTAATTCAAATATAAAAGGATGTGTATATTAAGAATAAGCAGACCTATCAACAGAGGAAAATCACTGACAGGCCTTAAATATGTCCTATGTACAAGTGATGTCTTTTTGAAGACAAGACTGTCACACTTGTTCCCTAATAACTTCTGACAAGAGGCAGGCCTTATTACAGTTTTCCTGGTAGTTTATCCTAAGGAGATTGTTTAATTTCTTTTTATGGTTACTTTATCATTTTTTAAACAAAGAAAAATTTGCATTTGTGGGTACAGTTGCATTTAAATGAGGCAAGTTGCTGGTTACATTAGAAAAGTAAGCAAAGGACAAAGAGGACACACACACACACACACACACAAATACATACTTTGAAGAATGTTCCTGAAAGTCCATAGTTTATCTACTCGGCACGCCATAACTGTTCGTCGTATACCCTGGATTGTTTATTATTCTCTTGTATGTGTTTGTATTTGTTTGTTGGAAGATACAAAAATACGCATTTGCTTTGATCTTTTAATAGAACATTTTTTCATCCATCCCTTAAATCCAGAATTCTCTTCAGATTTTATAACAGACCTACTTTCCCATACTCAGTTTAGTGCAGTCTGCCAGATGTTTGGAATTATAATTTTTAGACTACCTGCCAATACAGTTGATGGCTATTCTGGCATGGATTTCTGGAGAGATGCAAATTGGGAAAGACTATTCAATGAAAATGGAACATTTCAGGGACCACAATTTTATATAAGAAGTTAATTAGAGCAACTGACATGAGCCATATAATGTGAACTAGAAAAAGCAAATTGGAAAAGACATATGACGGACAAAATAGGAAGACACATATTCTCTCAAGAAGGAAAAGTTTAGAGCCTAATATTTTAAGCAAGTGGATACAATTGGAATTTTGAGAGATTGTGTGGGTCATTGTTGTCGGGAACATCAAGAGAAGGATTTGTATTGTAGATGAGTTGGTGCAAAGCGCACCCAGTTCAGACCATGGTAAAACAACCTGACGCTTTTATGTCTCCCCAGTTTAAGATGCATTTGTTAAGACTGAAAAGTGTGTGTGTGTGCACGTTGGACTGCAACTCATCAGACTCATTTTTGAAGTGGGCAACTATATACATTGATTGAATAAACTTCTATAATCCTTAATTGTTAATCACGTTGTTATTTGGACAGATACTTTCAAATCTGATGGACATCAGGTTGGCAACCTTCAATTTAGGTATTAGCATATTGGTGAAGAACAGCAGAAGATTTTGGCAGTCTAATGAAATAACACGCATAGGAATAACTTAATAGGAAACAGCAATTATTCTGCATCATCTGTTTTTTATTCCCTGATGTTTAAATTCAAGGCACATCATAGTCTAAGCATCAAAGTATTTCCAAGCATGTCCATGAAGAAATCTTATAATCTCTTACCTGCTTCAGGGAGAAAGCCTGGGGTTAAAGGGTCTAGTTATTTATTTATAGAGTTTAGAGGCCACCTTACTAAAAAGCAGTTTTCTTTAAAAGCAAAGAATATAAAAATTATGGAACACATCATATGTGTCCAGAAGGGAAAGCCATACAAAGCAATAAAAACAATTTACAAGAGCTCAACAACTAAACTATCTTACCCCAGAGCCTGGAGGAAAAGCAAAACTTTCAAACATTTTTGAAACATCATTATGGTGGGTGTTCTATAAATCTTTGAGGAAATACTATTCTAATCTCTATTTTATCTCTCTAATCTCTAATTTCTATGTCTTATCCACATACCATCTTAATGATGAGGACATTTATAAAATGGTTACCACTACAGAACTCATATACCTTTGCTATTTTTCTTTCCATGAGGCCTTCACATGCTTGCTTGGGACTTCCTACTTTTTATTCTATAAAAATTTTAAGATGATCTATCATGAATTATAATCCAAAAGTGACTATTGTTGCTGAGTGGCCTCTGAGAAGGATGCTAATATTAGTAGGGACTCTTTTCCCAATGTTAGTAATCACAGTAGTAATTTTTTGCTGCTGTTTTCCCTACCTAGTGAGGTACACTTTGCCAAACTAGGGGGCCTGTAGCGCAGGGATGTCAAACTTGATTTCATTGAGGGCCACATCAGTGTTGTGTTTGATCTTGGGGGTGAGGCAGGGGCATAGCCAGGGTGGGCATGGCCAGCTCGACATCACTCGTGTCAAGGGCACCTCTGATGGCCTGGGCGGGGCTGGGAGGATCCATTGTCTCCAGAGGAGGAAGGCAAGACCAGGGAGAGTGCCAAACCCTTGTCCTCTAGAGGAGCAAGGCTCCTTGCCATCTGCTAGTGGCCAAGTGCTAAGGCAGGACTTCCTTTTCCTTTCCTTTCCTTTCCTTTCCTTCTATCTTCATTCTTCTTCCTTCCACTCTTCTTTTTCCTTCCTTGCTCTCTTCCCATCTTCCCATCTTTCCTTCTTTTTCCTTGTCTTTCCTCTTTCCCTTTCTCTTTTCCTGTCCCTTCTTGGATGCTCAAAAGTAAAAGGGGAAACATTTCTCCTTTTGTTTTGTTTTGCTTTTAGTTTGTTTTGCTAGCCCTCTGCCAGCAAAAACAGAGCCTGGGGGTCGTGCACAAGCCCCCTTTTCAGCCTGGGGCCCTCTGCCAGCAAAAACAAAGCCCAGGGGAACTGTGCACATCCCTCCCGGGCTCCATTTTTGCTGGCAGAAGCACCATCGGTTGGTCTTTCCAGGGCTGTCCCACTGGCCAGATCTAAGCACCTTGTGGGCTGGATCTGGCCTGCGGGCCTTGAGTTTGACACCCCTGCTCTAGCCTGTAGGTTTAATCAGGCTCACCAGGTTAGCCGTCTTTCTTTCAGGGCCTCATCAAACTTCTTTCTCCTTCTCATCAACCATGTACTTTGTTCTACTGAAACACTTGTGAGAACCAATTCCTATCAGAAAAATTGAATAAGAACTGAATCACTTATTCTATGGAGCGCGGGGGCCAGCAGTCAGGAATGGGTTAACTGAGTTCAATGATGTCCTAGGACTGAGTCTGCAAGCTGATAAGCTCCTCCCCTTCCTTCTGCTTGCCAGCTTTTAGACTCAGTCTGATCTGGAAGGACATTTTGGGTTGAGGTCTCCATTCTTGGGGGATTTCCCCTAATTTGCTGAAGGCTGTTTGTCAGTCCTTTCCTTTGAGCCAGAGTTCCAGCATGAAAAGCTCACACCTGACCCCGCTGAAGACTGGATACCCGGTTTGACAGATGCCTCCTGGCTTGGCCGGTGACAGGCCATGTCTCCCAGCGTGAACGGCCTCGGCCGGACCCCACTGAAGGCGGTTCCTTTGATCAGCGGTCTGCAAGCCTGCAGCCATTGCTGTCTGCAAGCCTGCAGATATTGCCCCGATGTCCCTGGACTCGCCCTCTCGTGCTTGTGCTCTGAAGACCTTCCTCGACCAGGATTGAGCCTTAGAAGATTGTGGGCAGCTGTGATAAGATCGCTCCTGGCTGGGAGCCCCTCCACCTGATCGGCAGCTCTTATCTGCCTTCTGATCTCTCAGCGGGGCCTCTCTGACTCATTTGTCGGGCCCAGCTCGTTTATTTACTGTTGATTGCCTCACTCGGGCTGGGACTGGAGTGCGGAGGCATTGGGAGGATCACATGGGCATGGGGCCCTGATCAGCTCCTTTTCCTCTCCTCCCTGTCCACGGCAGTTTCGGGGCTGTCTGCCATTTTCTGGAGCCCTGTGGCTTGTTAGAGGCCTTCTCCAGCCTTTCCTGCATTCAAAATGGCGGCCACATCTAAGGCCTGCCCTAGGAAACGAGGCCAAGCCATGCCTGACTTGCCTGGGACCTCATCCGATCCCACTACAGCCCCTGGCCCTTCAAAAAAGGGCAAGGTTTCCCTTACTTCTCCTGCTGCTTCTAAGGAATCCTGTGCATCGGAGAAGGAGGCCCTGAAGAGGCATAAGGCCATTGAGAGGGCCATAGCGAAGACTGTTAAGGAGGCCTCTCACACAGGCTCTCCTCTTCCCAGGGATGCCACATCTCCTCAGGCCTCCACCCGAGCCTCTGTGGCCCCAGGCCAGTCTGCAGCCTGGTCCCCTGATGGGGAGGCCTCTACCTCCAGCAGGCAGGATGGGGCTCACGCGCTGCTCACCCCTCATCACTACTCAGGGACACCAAGGGGATCCTGCCTCCCAGGGACACCAAGGGGATCCTCCCAGGTTCACCCAGTGGATCTTTCAGTCTCCCAGCCCAGGTTAGGCCTACCCTGTTTACTACTGAGGGTTCTCAAGGGGAGGCTGTTGCAGCAGTGACCCAGGGGGAGACTCCCTCTGACCAGGCCTTATCACCTAGCCTGGTTGCCCTTATTCAGGCAGCAGTTCAGCAGGGCATAGCCGCTGAAATGCAAAAGCGGACCTCTTCCTGGGTGTCACAGATTGAGGAGGATCAAGTCTCCCTTCAACCTTCTCACCTCTCCCTGGCAAGTGAGCAGTCCCAGGCCCAGGGCTATGGGGACAGCTCCCCTAGTCAGGCTTCTATATCTGGGGAGGAGGTTCAGAATCAGGATTTATCTAAGGATGAGGACCTCGCTCCAGATCAGCCCTCCTTTATTGGGCTATTTAAACCTCAGTTGTTTCTCTCATTGCTGCATAAAGCCAAGGTCATCATCAAGCTGGGTACGACTCGCCCTTCTCCAGAGACCAGGGATTCGGGCCGGGATACTTTCGTCCCATTGTTTGATGAGCCAACTGTGGAAGCTGAGGAACTTCCTGCTCCTAAGTTATTCCGGGACGTGGTCCTACGCCAGTGGGCTGCCCCAGTTTCGGGACCTATCCTAAATGCCTTAGACAGGCATCTCTATAATTTTGCCCTGGAGATGTCCACCATCCTATAGGTGCCTACGGTGGACTCCCCAGTGGTGGCGCTTTCTTCTTCGGTGGGCGCTGCCCCCCTGGAGGAGTCCCTCCATCCAGAGGAGAAAAGGTTGGAGCATTCCTTGAACAGAGCCCATTTGGCCGCAGCCTGGTCTGTCAGGGCCTCTTTGGCCGCTTCTTTCTTTAACCAGGCTTCTCCTGTGGTTAAAGCAGTTACAGGAGAGGCTCCCTGCTTCTGACACTGGGTCTCACCAGGACCTGAATAAAATTATTGCAGCCCTGGAGTTTTCGGCAGACGCCACATTAAATGCTTCACATTTTGCCTCTAAATCTATTGGCTCCACTGAAGTCTCTCATTGCCTGCTCTGCCATCGCCAGTGGCAGGCGGATGCTAAAAATAAGTGGTGCATGGCATCTTCGCCTTATGGCGGGGAGAAGCTTTTTGGAGCACCTCTTGAGCCCTTCCTCATTAAGTCTAAGGACAAGAGGAAGGTTCTTCCCATAGGGTTGAATCCTGTCCGTTGGCTCCCTTCCAGCCCTTTCAGGGTTCGGAGGCTGGCTATTCTGGGCTGAGGTCACCTAGGTATCTCCCTTCCCGACAGGGCAGGGCCTAGGATAGGAAGGGGGGTTTCTCCCAATGCAGCCAGTCACAGCGTCCCTTCCACGGCAGGAGGGGTCACCCATTCTGCCGCTCCTGCTGACTGCACATCCATCCCTCCCATTGGGGGCCGCCTGGTGCTTTTTGCCAGCCAGTGGGAAGCAACAACGTTGGACCCTTGGGACAGGGAGATGATCAGGTCGGGCCTCTCCCTGGAATTTCTCTCCAGCCCCTGACTCGATTTCTTCAGTGTCCCCTCTCAGACCGGGCATGACGACTTCTGCTCGAATCTGCCATCAAGCACCTGCTTGAGATTCGGGTAATAGAACCAGTGCCTTCGGATCAACAGGGCCAAGGGTTTTACTTGTGCCTGTTCATTATCCAGAAGTCCTCGGGCGGCTTTAGGGCAATCTTAGACCTCAAGTCTTTGAACCGCCAAATATCCTACCAGCGGTTCAAGATCCAGTCTCTCCAGTCGATTCTGGGGAGTATAAGGGACAGGGACTTACATTGGTCGACCTGACAGAAGCCTACCTTCATGTTTCAATTCACCCGGCCTACCAAAAATTTCTGTGATTCTGCCATTCGACTTGTCACTACCAGTATCGCGCTCTTCAATTCGGCCTTTCCTCGGCTCCCCAAGTGTTCACCAAATTGATAACCGCACTAGCAGGCCACCTTCGGACTCTACCAATAAGGATTCGGTTCTACTTGGACGATCTCCTTATCCAGTCCAGTTCGGAAGTGCTGGTGTTGCAGGATTTGGAGATTATCCTCCAGATCTTGCAAGTCCATGGGTTTTCCATCAACTTGGCCCAGAGCCATCTGGTACTGACAACGTGCATCCTGCACCTAGGGGCAGTTATCGATATGGTCCAGGGCAAGGTCTATCTTTCTCAGGAGCGCCTGACCAGCCTGCAGTCCATGGTCAGGACGGTTTTGTCTTGGAGGTCAGCCTCGCTGCAGCTGTTCTCACAACTCCTGGGAAAGATGGTGTTGTGCATCGGCATTGTTCCGTGGGCACGCCTCCACTGCAGGCCCCTGCACTGGCTCCTTTTACCATATCAGCGGACTCACTTGAGTCCTTCTGCCCACCAAATTCTGATTCCCCCCAAGGTTTGCCTGTCCCTCCATTGGTGGTCCTCCCCAGCAGTCACTCAGGGCCTCCTCTTCAGGGATCCTCCCTACATTACTCTGACGACAGATGCCAGCCTTTACAGCTGGGGTGCGCACCTGGACTTGGAGATGGCCCAAGGTCAGTGGACCCCGACCGACTTGGGCCACAACACCAATTGGCTCGAGCTCTGCACTATTCACCTGACTCTCCGGGTGCTCAGGGACAAGGTTCAGGACAAACATGTACTTATCGTGACAGACAATGTGGCTGCAAAAGCCCATGTCAACTGCTTTGGGGGGAACCCACTTTCGCCATCTCATGAAGGAAGCCGAGGTGCTGGGTCATGGGCAGAGAAACACGGTCCATCAGGGCCTCCCACATTTTCGGGACTGCGAACAAGCAGGCAGATTGGTTAAGCAGGGCGCCGGTGGACCCTGGGGAGTGGCAGCTCCACCCTGCTCTGTTTCATCGGATTGTCCACCGCTTTGGCCAACCCATCATCAACCTGTTCGCCTCCCAGGCCAATCATCAGACGGTGCGTTTCTTCTCCCGGTTTCCCACTCCGGGAGTGGAGGGTGGGGAGGCACTTCGCAGCCCGTGGTCTCAGGGCCTCCTTATGCCTTCCCGCCTCTCCTGCTCATCACCAAGGTAATTCGGAAACTTATGCAGGAATGGGCGGAGCTCATCCTCATTGGCCCGCATTGGCTGTGCCGGCCTTGGTTCATGGACCTGACGGCCCTGTCTGTGGCCGCTCTGTTGCAGCTTCCTCCGGACGCAGCGTCACTCAGCCGGGGGTCATTGGTTCACCCGGATGCCCGGTGTCTCCAACTGACCGCCTGGCGTTTGAGCGGTGCCTGCTGAGGGACCTCAATCTTTCCTTGAGAGTCATCGATACAATGCAAGCTTCCCGTCACCCTTCCACCAACTGGATATAAGATTCTATATGGGCGTCGTTCTGTCGTTGGTGTTGAGTCAGGGAGGTCGCTCCGACTATGGCTTCTACGGAGGAGGTCCTGAAGTTCCTCCAGGAGGGTTCGAGGCTAGCTTATCACCGAACACTCTCCGTCAACAGGTAGCGGCTCTTCCATTTTATCCTGTGGGTCCTCGGGCGTGCACGCGCGCACATGCACAAAGAGAACCGGTAGTAAAGGTAGGTAGAACCCACCCCTGAACAAGCACCTATGAAGTCCAAACTACACTATTTATTTTACAATATTTCTGATATTTATGGAACATAAAGTGAGAAAAGGGGAATTATAGATATTAAAATAATGGATTTAGTGTTCACGGATTGAGCAAATACTTGACTCTAACAAAAATTTCCTGTGTGGTTCCAGAAATTCACTTAAATTTACAGTTTTTCAGTTTAATATTCAGATTAATATTCTGAATGTACCAGTTGGAAGTGATAACTCTTCAAGTATGTAGACGTCTTGATGCGGTTCTGGCTGTGTTTCTGCTTGCACACATTTCATTACCTGATTAGATAGCATCATCTGATGATGCTGTCTAGTTAGGTAATGAAATATCTACAAGCAAGTAAAGCTAAGAGAACACCAAGGACTCTATAGTTCAATCCTGAGCTACAGGATTGATATTAAAGATATTATCTTCTCTTCAAGTGTATCTAGGATAGTAGTCAAGCAATCCAATTATACGTTCTTATTCCCAAATGAGTTTATTCTCAAAATAATTGTATATGCAGCTTTTTTTAGTTGATTCTGAAAGGATTTGGTTGGGATGATACTTTATTTGGGTTAACCCACATAATCTTTTTATGATTAAAATGTCTTCATAATACTACAAATATAATTTATGCCAACCAAATACAATACCAAGGTCCAGTTTATATATGTCCACTTGGCCATTATTTCTGTGATGTATTTAAGATAATAAATAATAATTAAATATGCACCTGGATCATGATCCATCATGTTGTTTGCGTGTTCATTGGAATTAGGAACAACTGTAGACCTCCAGTTTAACCCAGTAATAATGTGCCAATACTACACCAGATAGAGTTTGGAGACAAGTATGTGCAAGCGTGGCTGTTTCTTTACATGGTCACAGGTCAGCTTTTACATTCATAAAAGCATTTGTAATTGATTTTTTTTCTGTTGCCGATGGGAGAGAGAGAGGGAGAGAGGAAGAGTTATCACTGTCAGAAATACCTACTATCTCTTTCAAGCCAAAGTATAATGGATCTAGAACAGTGTTTCTCAACCTTGGTGACTTTAAGATGGGTGGACGTCAACTCCCAGAATTCCCCAGCCAGCAAAGCTGGCTAGGGGATT
>JANHFM010001545.1:61581-77515 GCA_032468115.1 Grayia smithii | reverse complement strand
AGAAACACTGATCTAGAAGAAGAAATGGTTTGGTTTCTCTGTCAGAGGGTGAACTTGCTTTGGTTCACAGTTTCAGAGTTATCTAAGCAAATTACCAGTAGGGAAAATTTGTATATTTTATTATCAGTTTATTTAAATATAGTATTGCTCTAGTGTAAAATAATTGTGGATACAAATGATGGATTAATAGTTTCCTGCACAAATTACGTACCTATGAAACTGCAGATTATTCAGTTAATTTGCTTTATGTATTCATATTATATTAAAAGTATCAATTCAAGGAAACAAGCTGATTACTTCTGCAGACCTGGGAATATTTAGAATAAAGTTTCTTCTCTTTCAAGAATTCCACAAACATCCTCCTTATAAAATTGTGTAGATCTCCTGCATTTAAGTCATCAGGCTAGTGCATAAGAAGGAGCATTCCTTGAGCTATTTTGGCCACAAGCCACTCAATTCTTTAAAAATTAGCACTACAGTGTTAAATTGGACCTAGGGAAAAAAGAGAGTGAGAAAGCCAATGCAATTGGCAGAGCACCGACTTAAATATCATAATATGGATTAGACCAGCTCCAGTTAATAACATTACAACTCTATTTTAGACTATCTGAAGTTTCCAAAACTTCCAAAATAGCCCCACATATAACACATGGCAGAAATCCAACCAAGAGGGTACTAGAGCACATAGAACTGATGTCAGGCTAACCCTGCCCAGAAAGTTTTGCAACTAGTCTCAGTATACAATTTTTAGGGGGTTGGTCCTACCTGCTTTTTCAAAGTGGGTTTTGATACAGTACACAGAGAATTACCCTTTTCAACTAGGAGGAGAAAAATCTTATCCTTGACCTGATCATATATGATTTTATTAATTGTTGAGCCATTACTATCAAGCTTTGCAAGATCTCTGAGATAGTTGGGAAAAGCTCAACTTTAAAAAGTGACTGTGTTTTATGTAATATTTTGCTCAAGCAATATTTTTCCCAGAATTTTAAAACTATAATAAGTGCTGACACATCAGTTCCAGTTCCAATCTTAATTTGAGAAAAGTTTCAATTAGTGTTCTAGTCATAATTTTTTATTTGTGGCAGATTGGGTTCATAGTTTGTTATTGGGGTTTTTGTTTTTTTTTGATGCTGTATCAATTCAACAGGTGTTACAATGAAGATTGCCGTGTTGCAGAACATTTTATCATGTGCCTACAACAAGGTCCCAAATATAGTTGCTCATAGCATTTCATACAGGAAAATTGAAGATATGCTGTCAATAATTGCACGATAGTTAGCTTTGCGTAGCAGTCACCCAAACATTGTGTTTCATGGGGAAAAATGATTTGAGAAACAAGTTATGCATGTCTAATCTTCTCTGGATCTTTTAAAATAACAACTTCATTAGACCATCTCATTCTTAATGTAAGATTCAGGATTATAGATTACTTGAGGTGAGAAGAGCCTTGAATCACCCTATTATCCTCACATAGTGACTAAAGGAGTGATGGCAATCACAAGAAAAAAATCACAATAGGGGTATTTTTTTTAGTATAACATACTGACAATTGAGAAAAATGTGCTATGTTATAATGCATCCCTATTAGACTTTTGTGAGTAAACCAGCATCTATATAATGTACTGGTGATACAAAAGTTGGGATTTAAATTACACTTATCCTGGAATTTACTAGAAGTTCATTTTTTCTTTATAGGTTACAGCTTTATATTACTGAAGTATTTACTTGTCATCTTTTTATGATTTCTTGTTCATTATGTAGTACATTTGTTCTGCCTTACATCTTACATTGTTAACACTTGTAACAGTATAGGGGCTCAGGTGTACACACTGGCACATTGTCATTGTTTAAAATTTCATAATTCTTTACAATTGACAGAATCGACTCAATTTGTGTTCTGACTATAACATTATTTATACAGTACGGCTGTGTAGGTAAGTTAGCATGCAGCATATTCCGTGTGGGTCTCTGTTTTGTTCTGCTTATATGCTACTATTATTTGTTTGTGTGTTGAGGACAATGAATTTGTAATGGCTGTTTGTGAAACAATTAATTAGACATTCAATTCATTCAGCTGCTACTGCAGTCTAAAGAGTCTGGCAGCATCTATATTGTGACACAAAATCTTTTCTACAGTGCTGATTAGCTGAGCCAATGCCAAGAAGGAACCTGGGCAAAGCATACAAGTGTTCAGAGTAGAGCTGGGGAGCATAAGGGAGAGAAGACAGGGGAGGTCCTTCCAGAAAACAAAAGACAGGGGGAGAGAGAGACCTGGACATGTTCCAGCTGGAAAAGAGATGCCATGAAAAGCTCTAAGCTAAGCTGTTTCTTTTTTCTTTAGACCCTGACGGCTCATTTCATGGGGTGGAGTTTCTCCCAGAAAATTTCAGAGATGCTTCTAATGAAACAACAATGAGGATGAATGAGAAATACTCCACATTACCTGCCGAGGAGAAGGGAATCCACATCATCAACATCAGAGCTATTGAAGATATCGGCTATGTTCGCACAGAAAGTACGGTAAGTGGAAGAGCCACTTATTCACCTGGTCTGTGGATTCAGGAGGCACCTAGGTAGTGCAGTTTAATTTCCCTAATGCCGTACAATTTTGTGGCTGACATTGTACAGCTCACACAATACTCTCTTCCTTCCAAATGCAGGGCTATGGTGTTAGTCATTAAAAACATGGCATAGCTTTTTGATCATATATAAAAAATAAGAATGAAAAGTTTCTCTTTGCAACAGCATCATTCTGAAGAACCGTATGGGAGAAAAGACAAACATCTGTGTGTGTGTGTGCATTTGTGTGTATGTCTTTACAATTCTTCTGTGTATACACACATACAAACACATACATATGCATATGCATAAATACACAAATATGTAGGTAAGTATTTTGTATCTAATTGCATTACAGAAATAATATATAGAGTTTCTGATTTTTTTGCACTGATCTCAATTGTATCTTTAAGTACCCACATTGTATAACTTTTCAAAGTAAGTTTAATCTTATTGTTTTTTTTATATTTACATCAATGCAATCCTCAAAAATATGCGACTATTTATCAGAATGAAATTGTTAGTGGTATTTGATCTACAGACATGCAAAGTCAAGTCTAATTTGAATTTTTAAATTAAATTAATCTGCTTATTTTGCAACTTATGATCAGAAACAAAGTGACAATCTTAACGTATTCATAAGCCAATTTTGTATATATAATCACATTTCAAAGCTCATTGTTTCAACTATTTTTAAAAAATCAAATTTTAAATTTTAAAATTTCAAATAGGATGGCAAAAGCTTTCAAGAAATAGCAATTAAGGCAATTAAGACAGAGAGATCAAGGTCCAAATCTATGAATAGCTACTGAAATTTGAGGGATGATTTTGAATTGCACAGGATTGTTGTGGAAATAGCTGGAGGAAGGAGTGCCATGTAGTCCTGGAAAAAAAACAAAGATATAAATCTAACAAACAAATAAAAGAATAAAGTTAAGAGGCTTAGAAATCCATATATGTAGAGAAGACAAACTTATTACAAATGGCATGGTTAAAAAACCTTGCTAATAAATCAGATACGGCTTTGTGATTGAGTAAACTAATAAAATTAAGAATAAAAAAAGACAGTAGGTTAAGAAAATTGGAACACAGTGTTTTGTTTCTTAATAGAGCATTGTAAATACCCCACTAAGAGAAGAACTTAGAAGAACTATGACTTTCAAAGTCATAGAACTTGAATTGCCTTTCAGAAATGGTGGAGAGAAAATATTTGTACCCTTTCCATTAATAATTACTTATTGGTTAATGAATTTATATGGCATTTGACAGGAATAACTGAATGCATATGCATTCAGACTTTATATGTCCTTTTTAAGGAGAGAGATTTTATAAAATTTAATTCTGGGGTTTCCAATAAAAATTTAAAATCAGTGTAACAATAACATAATGTAATAATGTAATGACCTGGAAAAAATACTTTTAGAGGCACATGTTGCAATTAGGGTGTATAATTGCATTCTTATATGTCTCTCTCCCAGGATGCAAACATTAAAGGGGAAATAATATGTTCCTGTGTCTACATGATTTAGTCAGAATGGGGGTGTATATGTAAGCATTGGAATTATGGTACCATGATAATTCATAATTGTAATAGTGTGGGGAGCAGCTCTTTGAAAGGATTACATTAAGGATTCATTGAGCCAAATATGGAAGCAACATTTTTATATTGATTCAAAATAATTGGAAGACCAAATTACACTGTGGTATGCTAGTTAGGAACATAAAAATATTAATAAAAATTAATCAATATACTCCATTTGTGGGTGGAGTACAGTGACTGTTAAATTCAATATTTTTATACCCTAGACAATTCTTACAAGCAATAGGGAATTGAATGAAGCAATGTAGCCGAAAAGGAACCAATTTGCATTCAATAGAATCTTGTGTCCTTATTTAATTTCTTATAAATTGCAAAACTATGAATCAAACACAAGTTTGATTTGGCGCTTTGAAAGAGTGTTAGAGGTTGAAACAACCATGTTTTTCCAGTGGAGAAATCTGCCTAAGTTTCTTACTGTCATAAATAAATAAGTAAACATGACATGAAAGCAATACAAACACATGTAACAAGAAACTAATTAGACATTTTCAGTGATAATGAATGGAAAAGTAAATTGTGTTTATGTGAATGTGTATATATATATAGAGAGAGAGAGAGGGAGGGAGGGAGAGAGAGAGAGAGAGAGAGAGAAAGAGAAACAGACAGATAAATAGGCACACACCCTGAATAAAAAGATTAAAATTCTTTAAAAACTGTTCTATAGGTCCCCTACAATAAATGTAGACAGTATAAAAACAGAAGAAATAAAAAATAGCAAAGACACAGCGTTGAAATCTATTACAGATTTAATAGATCACTAAAAAATCAAATTGTCTATATGCAGTCTTCCATCATGGACTAGCATAACCTTAAACACCCAACTAATTCTATTACCCTAGATTTTAAAGGCATTTTAGTTACTTTAGCTAAAATTTATATACTAAAACTTACTAAAGTTCTTAAACAAAAACACTTCACAGACTCAAAAGGTCAGAATATCTTTGTCAAAAAATATAAAAAAAGATGGATTAATTTTTTCCCTTAAAAAGGAAGCATTGTCTTTTATGCCTCAGTCCAATTTATAGAAAGTGGTCTCTGGAGAAAGACCACACATGCAAACTTGGAAGCATTTATGGTTTTCTTTCTTCTTACCGTCCAATAAAGTAATGATTTGAAATACTTTGTTTAATTAAAGATTAATTGGTTTATAAGTGGCATTCCCAATCTGAAACATCAGCATAAGTTTTCACTGCCCAAAGTAACTCAATCTTTTTAGTCATATGGTGAGTCTAAGGTATCAAATTTTCCTAACGTAGTGAGTTGCAAAAGCCTTTACAGGTGCATCTATTTATGTAGCACTCGATACTTCAGCGTTTTGAAAGCTATCTTCTGTTTAGAAGTTCTATCCTGTGACCTACATTTTACTTTAGGAGTTTGAGGGGATAAAATAACAATCCTAAGTGTTGTAATTGTTTTAGGAATTGTAAATCAGATCCTGCTGTACATCTCTGAGTAAACTTGGTTTACTCACATTAAATGTGCCCACACATTACACTAAGCCATGGTTTCCTTAATCATGATCTACAAATAAGCAACAAATACTTTTAATGGAAGATAAATTGGGATTCATAACCCTTACATCATTTTACTCAGAAACCTATTTTTAAGAAGCACATATCTTTTGAAAAATGCAAACTTTAATTGCAATACGACGTCCAGTTATCACGAAACTGCAGGGGGTAGGATGACAGTTGTATTTCCATTTTAATTTTCCATGAGAAAAAATCACGAATGAAGCAAAAACTGAACCTTGGTCCCTTACTGGCGGAAGTCCATGGATCTTTTTGGCTGAGCTGTATGACCAGCTGGTTTCTTTCAGTCTCTATTAAAACTGATCTCTTTTTCAGATGATGAAGAAAAGTGACAAATATTTCAATGTAATACTAATGTATTTGTCAGTAGTAAGAAGACAAATATCCTTTGTAGAGTAAATCATGTGATCTCAACACATGTTTAAGACACTATTAAACAAAAACCCCAAAGCGCTTAACAATCTGTATCTCTAGTTGAAAATCAGCTAATGATTTTCAGGATGCAGTAATTTGAGATCTTAATATACAGAGATTTCACAAAGCCAGTGTACTGTGCAAAACAAATGAGTGAAGTCATCTGTTACCTCAGATGGCTTGTTATTTGTTTGTTCTTTGTTTACCATTTCAGGCCCCTGACCCACCAACAAAGTTTTAAATATTAAAGAGCAGTGTTTTGTAAGTTTACAGTCTGGCAAGATTGCCCATTGGTGATCTTTGCTGTGTCCAAAAATAACTATTTAAATCTTTAAATATTTTCATGTTTAATGTCAATGTTTATTTCAATCTCTTTCATTTCATTTACAGCTATTAAATTCATTCTCACAAGACCCAGATGCCAACTGCAAGTATGGACTTTTTTTTAGAGATGGCAAAAGAAAAGTGGATTATATTCTGGTTTACCACTACAAGAAGTCCTCATTTAGTAGGACACTCACTCGGCGAATCCATTTCAATGATTTGGGTCCTCGAAGCGTTAAGCAAGATAAACCACTTCCTGGAAAAGGAGGGCAGCTTAGCATGGATGAAAGTGCACCTCACATGGATTATCATGAAGATGACAAGAGATTCCGCAGAGAAGAGTATGAAAGCAACCTTATGCAGGCTGGCCTTGAGCTGGAAAGAGATGAAGATGTAATTACTCTTTTTTTCTTTTAATTTTCTGTGTATATAAAAATTATTAGTATATTGATTGGTTGCTGAAAAGTTCATGAGAATCTCAAAGCCTTCATAGGTTCCCATGCAATTAAGCATATTTTTTCTAACATACTTGGAAACTAGTCTTTAATATTATATATTTTTCATGTGGCCCTTGGCATCCATATTTTATATTTACCAAGATACAAGAAGGATCGTTTGCATTGCATGCACATTCTTTACCATATAGAGATAGTTTTCTATGGGATAATACTTGCTAACAGTGCAGTTTTTTCATATATCTATTTATTATGTATCTATCTATTTATCTATCTATCATATAACTACACATAAACATATACACATACATACCCATGCATACACAGACACATACATACACACACACATACATATATATGTACATACATACATACCATGTTCAAACTATTTCATATAACTGTGTGTATGTAACCTTTATTCACACAAAATATTATATATTATATTTGGTGAATTTATTGACTTAGCTTTATTTTCTTTTGGGCCCCAAAATAAGCACCAGGTCTTTCTTTGGGGGGGGGGATGTTTTACCCACTTACCTTAGGACCACCATAGCCGGGCCTCCCATGCCCTGACACCCTGTCACACCGTGGCTTGACTTCTTCTGCAGCAGCTCTCAGCCACTCGTGGCCGCAGAAGTCGGGCAGCGGCATGACAGGTGTTGGGATGTGGGAGGCCCAGATGTGGTGGTCCTAAGGATAAATAGGTGCAGGGCATGTGGGGCAGCTCCACAGCCCCACCCCTGCCCTAGCTTGATTTTTACACATGCGCCTCGCCCCACCTCAGACAACCAGACAGTGGGACGAAGTGGGCAGGGTCTTCACTAGGGCTTATTTTTAGGGTAGGGCTTATATTAGGTGCACATTTAAAATCAAGCTAGGGCTTATTTTCAGGATACATCTTATTTTTGGGGAAACACAGTATATAATGGATTTCCTTTTAAAAGTGATTGTACAAAAATACAAATTGAACATCCCTGTATATTATTAGAGCCATTATATTTAACAAACCTGTATAAGGGCACAGGGCTTTCATTTCAAATAATCACATCTCGAGGGATCATTTTATAAAATGAGAAACTGATGAGTTACCTTAAGCTTTTTCAAATCTCCTATCAAAATATGATGGAAGAATACCTACTGTCCAGCTGTTGAATGTTATTAGCATTCAGCCAACAATAGACCAGGTAGGAGCCATTAGGTAACCTTGACTGATCTAGAAAAGACTAAACAGGGCCAAGCTGGCTGAAGTATGATGGGAAAATCCCAACAGAAGCAGGAAAAAGTTCCTATTTGTATTTTATTGTTAAAATATGTATATAGACTTCTCCATATAGTTACCAGGAATTAGTCTCAATATTTTTTAGGAGGCCTAGCATTGCAGCATTTAAACATGCAAGTTTTTGGAGCTTGAGCAAAGAACAATCATTTCAGACATTTTAAAGGTACCTCCTAACTCATCAAAGAAATTAGTCAAAATGTGGTATATCAGTTAAAAGGAAAAAAAAGCTAAATAATGGTAATTAAGCTGTTTTTCTCAGGAATGGCAGGAATTTCTGGTGGTACAACTAAATCCATGTGTTATGTGAGAGAGATTAAATTATGATGAAATGAAGCATAATATATTTATATCTGGAACAACTAATTTGGGCACTTGGGTAGATGGTGGTTATAAGTTGGGTTTTTTTACCAAACATATAAATCAAATATAATGCTTCATAATGTTGAGGAGTATTGTACTGGTTTTCATTTGAAACCCATGTTAACTCCAATATATAAACAAGACAGAATCTAATCTAATTTGCAAAATCATTTTATTCATTTACAATATTTTTATTCTCCCAATCATGGTATGCATATCCCCACATTGTACAATATTAACATTTCTTATATAGAATTTAAAATGCAATGTATGATCTAAAGCAATACAAAAAGATATTGAAACATATGCATACAAATGAATATGGTTAATCCACCACAATGTCATTGCCAAAACAAATAACAATGTTTTCAGCTTGCTTACAAAAAGAAGTGAAAGGAAGTAGAAACAATACATGTTGTCCATATCCAGATGGGACAGTATAAACAGTAGTAGTGATGGTGCCTTGTGTATCATTCATAGTATGTAATACTATATACCTTTCATAATACATTTAATAAGCTTGGGAAAAGAGACAATACTAAATTTACTGAATGCAGATTCTCTTATTCCTCTCATATTCAGGTTTTGCAACAGTTCAGAAGGTTGTACTGGTATAAAATATAAAAGGTTCTAAGTAAGCTATAAAAAGTTAGTTTTTAAAATGTGTCTTATATGTTCTAAGTTCTGAATTTAAAGAGATAGGAACATAGGAAAGAGACTTGTAGATCACACCATAGGCCCAGGTAAACTAATGTTCCATGGCCAACTAGATGCATTTGGAAAGTTCATAAGGCTGGACTGGAGTATAGAGATCCCCATCATTTCTCAACCACCATTGCATATAGTAAACTATCTATAATTCATAAGGTGCTAAACAACCAATCAATGTTAGTAGCCATTCACAGCCTATTCTTCCATCAAACTCTTCTGTTCTCTTTTAAAATGGCAGAAATTGGCTACCATTACAACTACTGGTAGCCAATTCCACAGTTTGTGCTGTGGTATTTTCTTTTGTTGGTTCTGAAACTACTTGTATTTAATTTTGGTGGATACCTTAAATTTCTAAAATTCTAAGAATGAGGAAAGTTTCCTCTCTGCCCATTATCTATGGACATGAATGAATTTATATATAACTATCATGTTCTTACCTTCTGTTACCTTCTATTTTTTCTTTTTGTTCAATTGTGTCTAATTCACAGAGATTGCCTGGACAAGTCCCTGTAGTTTTCTTAGCAAGGTTTTTCAGAAGTAGTTTGCCATTGCCTTCTTCTTAGGGCTGAAGACAGTGACTGGCCCAAGATCACTCAGTTGGCTTTGTGCCTATGGCAGGACTAGAACTTGGTTTCTAACCTGGAATCATTATAACAACTGGTTCTTACTCCAAGCTAAGGAGGCTCAGTTAGTGTAGTCTTTCTTAATAGGAGAGCAATTTAATTACATTCAGAAAAAAATATTTCTTCTGTTGGTCCTGAATATCCGTGCATTTAGTTTCCCAGGATAACTTTGAATTTGGAGACAAAGCCACAATTTACAGTGATGTCATGATGTAATATTTTAAGATAGGTACCCATTTCCTTGGAATTACTATCCTATCTGTACAAAGCTTTTAGTTCTGAAAGAATAACACAAATAAAGGGCAATATTGCAGGCTTCTAATGTTGTATTCAGAAGAATTCACCTTAGGTCATAGTCATTTCAGCTCATGTATGAATCTGTACAATAGAGAGATAAATAGGTGGGAGAATATGTTTTTCTTCAAGTGGCAGGGTTCCAAAACAAACAAGTAGAGAGATTCCCACGGAAGTATATTTTGACGTGACAGTATTATTTCCCAAAGGGATGTGTCCCTCTCTGCCAGTGGCCTTTTGCAAGGATAGTCACGCAAGGGTGAAGATGAGTAACTAAAAAACGAGTCATATTTAGTAAAATAAGACCAAAGCCTAGGGTTTTGTAGAAATATTCCAGTACACTCTAATCCCAGTAGAATGCCTGAAGAAATACACACTTTTACAAGTTTTCTCTGAAAATCTGCTTAATCTTGCCAGATTTGTTTCCTTTAGGACTCCAACTAATTCAGATTACTATAAATTCTTTCTAATAATAAACTATTATGCTATTCCTATGGGATTTCCCTATTTCATACAAGCCTCAATATAATCTAATACAACTAGCCCATTCATGTGGCCATATGTATACTGTGATAATGCCCTGTCAAAGGTTTGGTATGTGTCCAGAGGGATGTTTGTGTATGTGCGTGTGTGTGTGTGTGTGAGAGAGAGAGAGAGAGAGAGAGAGACCCCGTCATTCCATCGATAGAAATGACTTTACATTAAATAAAAGTTTGTAAATAAATAAATAAAAGACAAAAGCTGTGTCTTTGAGAGCTGTATTACTAGCAAACATTCAAACACATATTGATGGTTAAATCCTATATTCTTAATCCATGATTTTAAGCTTACTCAAACCATATCCCCAAATTATTGATTTTGATCATATGATATGGCCTTATATGGAAGATATAAAAGGAACCTCATTATTTTGTCCTGTACATTAAATCTTATGGATTGAAAAAAAAATTGTAGTTTTAAACATGCAGAGTTGAAGAATGCCACTTTCTAAGAATGATTTAAGTGTTGGAGGTAAACAAACTAATTAAACATACTTTCTTTCAAATATAGTTTAAAAAGCTGATGCTGTTGCAGACATAAATCTTTCCTATGCAGGTTACTTGACGGATGGTCTCACCCCCCCTGGGATGACCTGTCCCACTTGTGCTAGTAGAGGAGGCATGCTGTGGGTCCTGTCAGCCCAATTATTCCAGCTGGTGGAGTCCAGGAAGAGAGCCTTCTGTGCTGTGGCTGCTGCTCTCTGGAACATCTATCCCCCCATGTGAGGTTGGCCCCAACCCTCCTATCCTTTCATAAGGGCCTAAAAATGTAGCTCTGCCAGTTGGCTTGGGGCCCCAATGGGGAACAGCACTGTAAGGCAGTTGATCGAATAATAACAGATTCCACCTCCTCCCACTCCACCCTTACCCTCCCCACATTTAATTTTAATGTATTTATATTTTAATATATACATATAGACATATTTTAATGACTGTAAGCCTCCTAGCGTTACCCTTTGGTAAAATAGGCGCCTAATAAATGTTATAAATAATGTAAAGAATAAATAATCCTAGAACTCCAAAGGCATTTAGAATCACATCTTAATTTCCACAAACTTTTTTAAAAAATTATCCTACTGTTATTTGTTTCAGTGCATATAAAACTTTATTGGAAGGCAGAGAATGAAGAAATGTAAGTTATATTTTCCAACCCAAACCAATTAGTGATTGGTTTAATAACAGTGTAAGTTTTAACAGACGAAAGATGCTGATGGACATTCTGCATCCTTTAAGCAACAGATTTGCATCACGTTGCATACAGGAACAGGGCAGACAATTTTAAACAAAAAGATTCATCTGTATTTAGAATCTTGCAGTAACACTTTCCTATGTTTAAGGAAAACTGTGTTCAAAAGGACCAAAGTCTACTCATGTCATTGTTTTTAAAGATTATAGGAATTCCAAGTCTCTGTGAAAAAGAAATATTGATGCTACTATTATAGCTTCTCTTTATTGATGGGAACCTTTTAGCAAATATTCTAAATTAAATGCCAGGCTCCAAAATGTAATTAGGTTGTGACTAGAAATTGGTAGTACAGTATAGGTGTTAAATAAAACATTCAGAATAATTGAGATATAAATCAAATAGTGCCAGGATAATTAAAATAGAAAAATTTAGGCATATGTATTTCAATGGGAGTGACTCTAACTTATCTGACATCAGAATAGTTATCATGCCAGACCTCCCACGTACTAAGGAAAAGTGAGTACTAAAGGTGTTTTCATTTTATATTGGGTGAAAGTTATATGAATCTTTGATTATTCAGTGTGATACACCTGTTTCAGAAAAAAAGTATTTTTGGAACACAGTATGTTTGCTGACCTAATATATCTGCTAGCTAAATTAAAACATCAATCAATCAATAATCAATTATCTATTTTGGTCTAGTTGACTATAAGCATCAAGGCTTTCAAATGCATTAGCAGGTTGTTGGTGTAGCTTAGAGATTTCCTCTACATTAATTCAAATAACTTGTTCTTGAGCAGACAAAAACAAGCCTTCAATTCCTTTTCTTGAATGTTTCAGTTGACAGCCATTGCCAGGTGTTATCTTAATTCACTTTCCCCTTAATCTTTTGTATAAATTGACCATGTAATATTTTTCTTTGTCAGCATTCTCTCTGTTTTCATAATGTTATTTCGATATTCATATTTTGTTTCCTGCACATTCAATGAGTTCTAGCTTTTAAATTACATCAAACCTCATTCTTGCCTGTTTTTTATGTAATTAGTGTACTGCATGCTTTTCTTCTTCAGAACTTCATTTGACTTGAAGTAAACCTTGCCTCCATTTTCAATATCACTACAGGGATTTAATGTATAGTGAATAGTCATCAAGTTTCTTGTTTTAAAGTCCAAACTGTCTAGTTCAACTTGCAACTAGTTAATAATTCTAGCAGTGTGTCATATCAAAAATATAGCCTAGGTCCGTGATGACAAAGTTGGTAAACAGGCCATTTCCTGCCTCTGGGCGGGGGGGGAGCCGTTTTTGCCCATCCCAAGCTCCTAGAAAAGCTCTGGAGCTTGGGGAGAGAGAAAAACGGGCCATCGCGTGTCAGGAGGGGGAGCAGGGGGGTTCGCACACACATGCAAAGGGCATATATGCGACCTCCCCAACCCCACTCCTAGCACGCAATGGCAAAAAGGTTAGTCATCACTGTCCTAGGTAGTGGTAACTACAGTACATGTTGGTATTGGTAGCTTGACTTGGTGCCAGGTTTTTGCTTTTAATGCTTATGATTTTAATAGTTCTAATATGGTTTTTATGTTATTTTAATTCTTGATTGGGAGCCGCCCAGAGTTTGATATAAAATGGGCAGCTATAATTATTTTAAATTAATTAGTTAATTAAAAACTTTGAAGGTGTTTCCACCATTTAATTTTGTCTTTAGCAATGTTCTTGCTCTTTGGATGTATATTTTACTGATCAGTTTTTTCCATGCTTGATGTTACCCAACTATAAATGGCCAAGATACTAGTAGGCTCCATCCTGATGGCTCCTGATGATTTAGTCATTCAGTATTTAAATTCTACTACCCTTCATGATTTTACCTCTATTTATTGCTACTGCACATTACTCTAGACCAAATACTATTGTGCTGAAAATTCTTATGATGTTTGTTAATAACTGTATTTCAATTTCTGATTTTCCATAAAGCTTCAGATCATCTATATAAAGCAAATGTGAGATTTTATCAGCATTTTTTGCAATTTGATGACCAATATTTGTTTTCTACAAAGATCACTGAAAGTGGGGTAATAGCAATGATAAATAATAAGGGTGCACTTAACTACAATTTGTATGAGTTAATTTTAAATAAATAGTTTATTTCAAGGCATTTTGATATACCAGCAGTACAATTGAATGCATATATGGATATAAACCTTACTGTATTCTCTAGGACATAATCACAGGAAAAACTTAGAACATTAGAGTTCAGTACCATAATCCTGTAATAACTTCTTGAGTATAGGCCTGAATCTATAAGATTGAATTGAGTCATTGAATTGGGTCATTGAATTCAATGAGACTGTCTTCCATATAAGCATGAATAAGATACTACTCAGTAAGACACTACTCAGCAATATGTGACATCAAAAACATAAGCAAATGTCTGGTGATGTTCACAGGAAAATAAAATGGCATATGTGGCAAAATAATTTCTTACAATTGTGTGTCACTAAAATCTTATTGCTGACCTTAATATTGGATAAAAGTAAAAGCTTGTTTCAAGGAAAGCATATATTAAATTGATTAAATTCTCCTCCATGAAGTAATCTAATACTGTACATGTTTTTGAAGCTCTGCCATATTGAGATTGGCAGCTACTTATGTCTCTTGAGTAATGTATTTCTTGTAAGCAGGTGTTCAGGGCAGCCGTATGAAAACAAGCTTTTATGCTTGTGTAAACTAGCACAGCAATAATGGCAATCAAATCAAAGACAGAGAACAGATCTTAGCTCTGGAACTTGTCTCCTTGGAAGGGTTAACTTGCACAGACTTTGGAAAATTGTCTTGAAAACAAAAATCTGTAGGATTGTCAAAGTGGATTGCCCAGGAAATCCACTGGCACTAATACTTTGAATGATAAGAGGGTCTGGTGTATCTGAAATAATTAATATTAAACAATGATCTTGTCAATTAGACAAAGAATTTGAAGATGTTAATTAATTTGAGCATAAATAAAGTGAAATTTCAATTACAGTGAGTGGGACCTCTGAAAAGAGTAAATGAGTAATAAATTATAGCCAAATGTTTCTGGTGAATTGTCAGATTTCAATTTTCAACTGATAGATTTAGGTTAGTAACTTTTTATAGTAGCAATATTTCATTTGAAAAGAGTACCATTTAATGTTAGTGTTGATTTCAAGAGCTTTATTTAAGGCATATTATTTAAACTGGGTTTTGTTTACTTCTGCCAAAATGCTTTACCTGGTCTATATATCTTCCATTAGCCTTCTTTTATTTGCTCCATAATCATTACATTCTCCTTTTAAAGAAGAAAAACTTGCAGGGCAATACAAATGAAATTGAACAAATACTACTTTGTGTTTATTTGGTTTAAAGGTTTATTTTTCTGTCTGTTTTTTTTTAAAGACAAAAATACATGGTCTTGGATTTATAAAAATTCATGCTCCTTGGAATGTTTTGTGCCGCGAAGCAGAGTTTATGAAATTGAAAATGCCCACAAAAAAGGTTAGTTTTAGTATTTTTTTTATATCAGGAGGTCTAAACATTTAAATGACATGACATTAACTTCTTTTCATAGTCTCCTCATAAATTAAAATTGTCTGCCTGTAAGAGAATATTTAACTAAACCTCTTGGTACAGTTTGTGACACAATTTATAGAGCAATGTATGAATTGTAATGCTGCAAGATATAAATGTTTATGCATGTTCATTGCACTGTATTACAGAAATGTGTTCCTTAAAAGATACGTAGACATAGTTGGTGCCATTTTGTAGTTAATCTTATAAATATTTATCACTTGTCTTTCCAAAAATCATGCATAAGAAGGCTGCCTGTGTTTGCTTGTGATTCAGCTGCAGGTTTTTTTCTATTGCCATCAGCCACCCCTCTCAGCCCATCCTAAAATTCTAATTTCACTGATATTAACAATGTGCAACCTGATGCTCTTCAGTTAGAATTAGAATTCTCTCTGACTTTAGAATAGAATAGAATAGAATAGAATAGAATAGAATAGAATAGAATAGAATAGAATAGAATAGAATAGAATTCT
>JANHFM010001545.1:14618-26651 GCA_032468115.1 Grayia smithii | reverse complement strand
TTTGAAACAGAGATGAGCACCGCCCCCTAGAGTCAGGAACAACTAGCACATATGTGTGAGGGGAACCTTTACCTTTAAGCAAAATTTCTATAAAGCACTGCAGTGTCAGCAGTTTTATTTTAGATTCGACTGCCTATATAAAAATCATACCCAGAACTGATCTGGCTACCCTGTGAAGAACTGGAGGCATGAATCAGTGAGGTCTACTACTAAGTAAATATAAGGAAGAACCCAGTACAACAAAGATAGGCCAGGGTAATTAAAGCCAATATTTTTAGACAAAAATGCTATCCAAATGCTCTAGTATAAATATAGAAAGTTGTGCTGTGTTATAAAAGGAAAGATCTTCTTCCAAATAAATAAACAGGAAGTAGAAAGTAATAGAAAAACAACTAAGCTTGTAGGCTTCTCCAGACTAGTTAGGATGAAATCCAAAACGATATTTCCAAATGTAGAAATGGGCAACAAACTGGTAAATACAAATAATTGTGAATAAATAATGAAAGGACCACTTTGGAGTAAAAAAAAAAATGTAACTATATGATTAACTGAGGGGGACTGGACTGATATAACTTATCAGATAATAAATGATACCTTTTTGCAACAGTGTGAAAAAATGTTGAAATAATTCTATCATAGAAATTCATATAGAAAGTCCTTTTTAAAAAAGCCAGTGTTGTTATTGGTTGGGTTATGCATATTAGAGTATGCTAAACTCAGTATATCTCAAAAAGGATGGACAGTAAGAGGAAATGGACTGATTTTCTGGATTTCTTTACATTTTGCTTTTCATTTGCTAGTACTAAATAATTTGTTTCACCTGCAAACACAGTCATCTCATTGTTCATTGCTAACCCAGATCATTGGTGAAAAAATTAAATACCATCAAATTATTTTTATGCCATCTAGTCCTTTTTTACTCTTAGCAACCAGATAGATTTTCTCCATGACGCTGTCAGCTGTTTTACATAATAATGTAAATGCTTACATTATGTAATAAAATGCTTACACGGTATGTAACCACTATTGTTTTTAATTTGCCAGTTAATTGTAGTTATTTTTCTTGGGTTTTACTTTGAATTGTCTCTTTTATAGTGATTTATATTATGTCAGAAAATTTAACATCAGCACATAGGCATCTTTTATTTGTTTTTAAATTCTACCATATCCATATTCTATTTAGGGATTTATTTATTTACATATGTCAGTGCTTTGTAACAGCCATATTGGATTATCCTTTTCTGTTTCCTTCAAATGCCATCAGAAGGGCCAGCAATTGCCAGAAGAGGCAGCTAACAAATGGCGACAAAGAGTTAAGAGAGTCATGGCTGGGATGAAATTGGTACACTTCATTACCATTTGTGGAAACTTTCTGAATCTGAATATCTATAAAACACAATTTTCTTTTATTTATTTTATAAATATTCACATATATGGCTTTCCCTTTCTCCTGTCTTTATCACTCTTATTGAAATGGGTTTTTGCCCTTTGTTTGGAATGACACTGCATGGTTGATCTTTCATATTGGTTGATGTGCAGCTTTTACAACACTGCACAATGCCTTTTGCTTGATGGGGTTTCCTGGCTTTCTTTTTTTTTTTTTTGAGACAGAGAATGAGAATGAGAGAAAGAAAAAACATGCATGTGATGCGCATGTAACATTAAGTGCTTATTTTTCTTATAGGAGCTTTATGGAGTTATACATGATCATTTCCTAATCTTTAATTTTACATATAAAGTGGTCCTAAAAATGGTGTATATAAAATGAACTATGAACTATGAACATATTTATTTAGCAAATATAGATAGCCGCCCATCTCATAAAAAAGGATTTGGGTGACATTGAAACATAATAAAAATTAAAAACCATTATGAACGAACAGTAGTAAAACTGTACACAGAAATGGTTCCTACATATACAACCACTCGGCTTTCAATTCTTTCCCCTCTTCTCACTGTCATTAATTTAAGTTTACAATAGGATAATGGGACGAAGAAGAGAATCAAGAGGGTGCCTCTATCCCCTCCTTTATAACCTCTTAAAAGTACAGAAGAGATCAGACAAAACTATGTGGCAGACAGATCCGGTTTAGAAAGCATGAAGCCCACTATGCTATTACTTCAAGTTTCATATCATTGGCATCTTTTCTTCTTTGTGACTTTGCAAATACAATTCCATATGTACATACCCATCATCCTATTTTATGTGGCTGCAGTCCATGTTCTTTGGCCCATATGTCTTTTGAAAAATACATAATACAATATGTGCCATTTTTCATGCTTGCCAGACTCCAGTGTCCCTAAACTTTACTATCCTTGAGAGAACAGCTACTCTGTGTTCACATGGGAAAAGCAGAGGGAATCCTGCTAATAAGTTACTTGCTTTCACTGTCATTCTATCATTCCTGTAAGTGATGACTTGTATATAAATTAAGCTTTCAGGAAATATTCTAATAATACTTTATTCCAAATGGAAAATTACATTACATTTTTAAAAACAATCTAAACAATGTCTGAAGGAAAACCGGACCAGTTTCCAAAATTAGTTTGGGCTAAATATGTTTTGACAGCCCTTCTAGAGAACTGTTTTGAAGAAGCTGCCTGGCCTTTGGAACTGCATCTGTCCCGCATAAAAAAAACAAACCAATTATGTGTTAGCAAATATTCCCCTATCCCTTTTCCCTCTATTGGACCTTGCATTTCCCCCCTACATGAAAGACCTGGGAAAACTCCATAATCAATTATGCGTCTGCAAAATGAAAAAAAAAAGGAATAAGAATCCCATTGCCCAAATTGTTAGTACTACATATAGTAGTACTAACTATAGTACATATTACTATAGTACAGAACAAATTCACAAATTTGTTCTGTTTGAAGTAATTTGCAGACTGCTGACCTAGCTGTAGCTTGATGAAAGCTTGTCAATTGACTGACCCTCTTGTGATGTTTACTCTTTTTAGAATGTTTACTTCTGTTTATGTGTCTTTGCACTTTAATTGTGGTCTTGCCTATTTAAATTTGGATAACAAGCAAGAATCAGAAAAGCAACTTATTTAAATGCTATAATGAATTCCTTTGTGTTATGTCTTCTTTTCTGTGCTAGACTGAAAAAGAAAAACTGACATGGAAAGATCGTTTCCCAGCATATTTCACAAATTTTGTGAGCATTATTTTCATGGTAAGCATTATCTTGGAAACATTATTTACATGGGCTAGTTGTCTTCTCAAAAGTAGGGAAACTTTCCTTAAAGGAGGAAACAAACCTTTCCTTTATCTGTTTTTGGGTAATATTTAACTTTTCCTAATTCCCCTCACTTTTCCATCTTCTGCATTGGAAGTGCAAATTTCATAATTTCCAGCATGGTGCCAGTTTAGGGAAGGTTCCATTAAATGGTGCAAAAATTTATTAATTGGCTTGTGGTTTTCAAATAATATATTTAAAAAGTTTTAGCTCTATAATGAATAAAGCTTGCAATGTTCTACTTGTATTTTCTTTCTCAGATATCTGTGTCCCTGTAACTATGCTATTTGAACACCATATTTTGCCAAACCTTATCTCTGAAGAGGAGTTTAGAGTCCACAAAAAAGTTATCACTTTACTGAAATTTCACAAGAATTTAAAACTGATTAAGGGGAGCAACATAAGACATTATATTGCTTTGTTGAATTGACATTACCTTGACAACAGTTCCTGGGAAAATCATGTCAGATCATCCAACAGGGGTTTGCAAGAAGGTGATTACTAGAGACCAACAAGGCTTAATTAAAAATAGGTTATGTCAGACTTTTAAAATTATACTGCTTTAAAAAAAATCTAAAATGACTATAGCTTAGTAGACCAAGAGAATGCTGTGGATGTGGTATACCCAGACTTAATGAGGCATTTGATAAAATTGGCCATAACCTCCTTCCTCATAAAATGGAATGATGTGGGATGGATGGTGCCATCACTATATGGATTTGCAGTTGGTTTCACAACTGTACTCAGTGCATGGTCTCTGTTCATTTTTATAAATGAGTTCAATAAAGGGAAAAAAGAGATGCTCAGCAAATTTGCTGATGACACAAATCTGGGAGGATTGCTAACCCCTCAGAAGACGGGCTGAAATGATAGGCTCAAGACTTAAACATTGGGCTTTTTTCAACAAATATAGTTCCATGTCATGAAACATAGGATCCTGCATTTAGATAGGGAAAAATGATGTACATGTACAAGATAGGCTCAACAGTAGCACTTGGGAGAAAGAGCTAAGTGTCTTTGTATATCACAGATTGAGCATCAGTCAGCAGCATGCTGCAGCTACCAAGAAAGCAATGTAATATTGGGTGCATCAACAAAAGTATAATGTGAAGATTGCGTGACAGTTCCACTTTTACTGCATTGGTATACCACACATAGAATACTTCATTCAGTTTTGATCATCACAATGCAAGGATACTGAGGAACTGGAAAAAGTGTAGTGAAGAGCAAACAAATTTGGTGAGAATAGCCATATGAACATCTAGATACAATTTAGTCTAAAGAACAGAAGGCTAAAGGGCACTTGGTAGCCTTCCAAGTGGACTTCCAGTCCAAAACAGAAGGACTGTCACAGGAAGATGGTGTGGTTCTAAGAACCAATAGGTGGAAGTATAATCATGGGTGCTCTATCATTAAATATTCTCAAATAAAGATTGGCAGCTACTTGGCTGGGGTGATCTGAAGGTGAAGATTCCTGCCTTGGGTAGAAAATTGAACTAGGAAGCCTCCAAGTTTTCTTCCAACTATATAGATTTATGAATACAATTGCAGGTTTTTACTAATAGATAATAATGAATGAAACCATAAGCAGAATTCATAAGCAGAATCATTATTTTATGGAATTTTCTTCCTTATTCTAACTATATTGTGTTTAACTTCATACCTGATATTTTTATTTAGTAGTATAGTACTATAGAAATGTTTAGTTTATCCATGTGGATTATAACCGTATCCTGTAAACCATATGGGAGCATGCCAGTGGTAGGTTGCTACCGGTTCGCCCTGATTCAGGCAAATTGGTAGCAGTGGCAGCGGGAGCTCCACCCACCCGCCCGGATGCTTCTGCACATGAGCAGAAGCATTGCGCATAAACGTTCACAAGTGAACCGGTAGTAAACTAAATTGAAACCCACTACACTGTAAAAGCATGCAGCTTTTATAATATTATAATTCAATTACAAGTAATTGAAACATTTCCATCCAAACTACATCAGGCCATGATGTAATAATATTGTGAACCTAATCTTTCTAAAACTGGTTATGTCTTTTTTAGATTGGACTGACATTTGCTATCGTTTTTGGGGTTATTATATACCGAATCTCCACTGCAGCAGCTTTAGCCATCAGCTCCTCTCCAGGAGGCAGGTCGAATGTTAGAGTGACGGTCACAGCCACTGCAGTAATTATTAATCTGGTGGTAATAATAATCTTGGATGAAGTATATGGCTGCATAGCTAGATGGCTGACTCAGATTGGTAGGTACATATTCTCCCATTATTTGACTTAGAATTATCTGTCTAATGATTCAGCTTTGACTTCGCAAGCAAAATTACATAGGAACAAATCATGAGATAATAACATAAAGGGAATCTTGGCATTAAGGCAGTCATATCTTTCAGTAACTAATGTTCGGTTTAATTTTAAGTGTGGATATTATTTAAATTTATTTAGAGTCTTGTCACCTTGGTGAACCAATTTTTTTTTTAAAAAAACCAAATAACATGATTTATCTTCATTTCCAGTCACTGCTTACTTTAAGAATATAAATCAAGAAGTAAAAAATAGAGGGGTCCAGACGTTCTTTCAATATACATTTCTTTATTGAAAGGGAAATAATCTGAAATACTTTTGAGTAACCTTGTAATCAAGCCAGATTGACATTATACATACCACATTGTAGGGACAACTGTAGTGTATCAGCTCTGATCACATTATTCTAGGTAATTGCCAAGTGTAATCGATTTTTAGTTCCACCTTTTTCTATGAAGACATGACTCTATATTCACTGCCACAAATATCAGTCTTATTGACTTGCAACTATTTGTTTAGTGACTGTTTGAAGTTACAATGGCACTGAAAAAGTGGCTTATGACCATTTTTTACACTTATGATCGTTGCAGCATCCCCGTTATCACATGATCAAAATTCAGACGTTTAGCAACTAACATGTATTCATGATGGTTGCAATGTCCCAGGGTCATGTGGTCACCTATTGCAACCTTCTGACAGGCAGAGTCAGTGGGGAGGCCAGATTCACTTAACAATTGTGCTACTAACTTAACAGCAGTGATTCACTTAACAATTTTGACATTTCATATGTTTGCATAAAATGGGGTAAAATCCACTTAGCAACTATCATGCTTAGGAATGGAAATTTGGGGCTCAATTGTGGTCCTAAGTCAAGGACTATCTGTATAATATTTAGTACTTTAGATTAATCTTTCAGTCACTTTTGCATTAATCTCATTTACTTCAGAGGTTCCAAAAACAGACAAAAGTTTTGAAGAACGACTTATCTTCAAGGCCTTCCTTCTGAAATTTGTTAATGCTTACACTCCCATTTTCTACGTTGCTTTCTTCAAGGGTCGGTAAGTTGCATAGATTAATTAATTGCTTCACTAGTAATTTATGCTGTTCCAGAGCTCTTATTCAAACAAGGACAGCTCTTTAGAGGGATTGTTACTCGAGTTTCCCAGGCTACAGCTACCTCCAAGTATTAAGCTCATAAAGTTTAACTGAATTAATTATGCTAGCATGGTAATTTCCCAATTTGTAATGTTGGTTATGTTTCTGTTAGGAGTACTTTTTCTGGGCACAACAGAAGCATGATTGGCTTATCGGTGTATATTAAGAAGAATAATGCTAAATACTAAGGCAAAATACACTTTCATTGGTTAAAATTTGAGTGTTTACTCAGATGTCCATGCTGTTTTAAGTTGTTACAGATAGAAGCATTTACAGAAATAAATGGCAGTCAGCAGCTTTACTGTTTAGGGTCATCAAATTGAGGAATATTATTGAAAACACCACAAAGGGAAGTTTCCACAAGCAAAGAAAAGGTTGGGGAAAACAGTCTTACTGATACATTCCCTTGCATTGCTTCTCTTAAAATTCTGAGGGCTGTTTGGTCAAAAGCAGTACTAAAGAAGTGTCCAGAACTACAATCAGATAGTGGAAATAGCAAATTCAGGCTTTTTTGAATTCTATTCATTGACAGAAAGGATTTCATCCAATAAATTAATTAATTGGATTTTCCTCATCATATCCACAAGATATTTAATATTCTCTCCTTTAATCATATTTTAACATTAATAAACCCAGCTCAAAGACAAATTACTTCTTTGAAAAATGTCACTGATAACATTTTGTTGATAAAAGTTAATATATTCCTGGATATACTAGATTTTCTTTTCTGTATTTTTTTTCTCTCTGAAACTAAATTAATCATCCATTATACAACGTGTATCTGTGTAGCATGATTTTAGAGGCATGTGAAATATAGCAGGAAGTGTCTGAAAGTTTGTGTAACACAAATTCTAACCATCGTTTTCAAATTATCTAGATTTGTTGGACGCCCAGGAGATTATGTCTACATTTTTCATTCTCTTCGAATGGAAGAGGTAACTGTAACTTACTTTGTTCATGGGTCTAGAAAATAGCTATGAACATTCTGTTGGGGTATATGGAAGTCCCCAGTTTTTTTATTTTGTTTTTCCCTTTTTTTTAGTGTGCTCCTGGTGGTTGCCTAATGGAATTGTGTATACAACTTAGCATTATAATGTTGGGCAAACAGCTGATTCAGAATAATCTTTTTGAAATTGGCATCCCGTAAGTAGTGAGGAATAAGAAAATATTAGCTATCTTCTCAAAATGCTTGCATATCATCTCTTGATAATTGTTTTTTCTTCTTTGATATCGATGCAGTACAAGAAAATGTTAGACTGAGGATACACCAAAGTTTAAAATAGTGTGCATTCGTTTTGTTACTTTATTATTTGTTTTGATAGTTCAATACATTTTGTTCTTATCTGAAAGACTAATTTTTCTCCACAAATAATTTATTTCTGAAACAATTAAGCCATATTAGATTGATCAAAAATATTATAAAGGGGCAAGTAAGGGAATTTTTGTTTTGTTTTTTTATTTTGTTCCATTTTCCTTGTGGAGAAAGGTGAATTATCTTAAATTCAGGATTCTTTTCCTTATCCGTAAACCTTGTAGTCTGCATTTCAACAGTGTTTTCCCGAAAAATTGTATTATGTCACTTAATAAATAAGAATTATGAGTCTACAGTGGGGCCAAGTTCAACCAACTTGGTAGATAAATAGTATAGGACAAAATACTCAAATTAGTATCAAGTACATAGAATAAAAGTCTTCATGGTTATTCAGTGGCCACATTTTTTAACAATTTGATCAGGATTGTAGAGGCTGATATAGATTATAATAGACCAGTAATTAAGTTTCATGTCCCTTTAGGAGATAGTAAATAATTTTTTTTTCATTTATTTTGCCAGAATCTTTCAGACATTTGAAGCTCAATTAAACTAGAAAGCCTACTGGCCCTGTGAACTAACATAATTTGCTTTAAACAGAAAAGAACTTCAGGAAAACTTTCATAGTGGAGATGACATAAAAACAGTGATGGGGTACATATGAAACTTTTTGGGAAGTTTCACAGGATTCTTTGGATACCATTTCAGACACTAGAGAATTCAAAATATACGACTGTCATTCAGCTACAAATAATTTGGGAATTTGCTTTATTTCCCAAAGAACGTCATAAAATATTGAAAATGGAAAACCAAATCTCTAAATACTTTTACAAAACATATAAGACATCTAAAGCAATTACTTTTCCCCATTCTTGTTAGGAAAATGAAAAAATTCATAAGGTACTTGAAGCTGAAACGACAAAATCCTGTAGATTATGAAGAGCATCTGAAGAAAAAACAGCGTTATGAAGTAGACTATAATCTGGAACCTTTTGCAGGACTTACTCCAGAATACATGGAAATGAGTAAGACTTAAACTGGGTTTAAAGTGGGTTTCCTAGATGATTATTTGTTCTGCAATAAATCACGAGTTTTATCCATTCAATATTTTATTATCCCAAACATGCTTTTTCAAGAGGCAACTGGACTTTCGGGTTTTTCTTTGAAGATGTTTCGCTTCTCATCCAAGAAACTTCTTCAGCTCAGAATCTCCATAGACATTCAAAATGGAATTATTTATCCAGCCTGACTGTTATCATATTTTCTAGTTTTCCAGTTCTTTCTTTTTTCAAATTCTTTTTTCATGCAGTTATGATTCAATAGCAAAAGATATGTTATCCCTTTAAGAAGTTTCTATTATTTGAAGTTTAATACATATAATTTCCAGAGGAGTAACCTTGATCAGAAAGTTCAGCTCTCATATACTTAATCCATTCCCAAGTGGATTACAGTAATGCTCTACAAGCATTTAGAAGTTTCAAGTGCTGCAAAATACAGCACGCTGGGCAGTTATTTATGCCACCGGATTAGTGCATGTTACATTTGTGCTCTGAGAGCTGCATTGGCTGCCAGTTTGCTTCTGAGTTCAATTCAAAGTGCTGGTTATGACCTTTAAAGCCCAACATGAGGAAATCCCAAAGGTGCTTTTTTTAAGAGGCAACTGGACTGTCTGGTTTTTCTTTGAAGACATTTCACTTCTCATCCGAAGAAGCTTCTTCAGCTCTGACTGGATGGTGGGAATGGAAGGATTTATACTCCTGACAGCTGGTCAGTTGTATTCTTTTAGAGAGTCATTGAAGCCACTTGGAGGTTTGTTTGTGTCATCAGGGTCATCTGAGTGGTGCAAATGGGTGTGGAGCCTTCTTGGAATTGTTGAAAGCACTGGAGATAGATGATGTCGTATTCCTCCCCGTCTGTTGAGGGAGGGCTGTTCTTGGATGAGAAGCAAAACGTCTTCAAAGAAAAATAAAAAAATTCAGTTGCCACTTGAAAAACCACCTTTGGGACAATCATGACTTGGATGACTGAGAATCTCCATAGACATCTACATGGGGATGGGTTATTGAGGGACAGTTACATTTACCATCTCATCAGGCCTGGCATAAGAAACATATTTTGGGTCCCACTTGCTAAGGAGTTTCATCTGAGCAGAACTAGGAAGAGAGCCATTACACCCAGTGTTTGGGACATCATCTCCTCTGAAGTAAGATTGACCCCAATCCTAATGGCCTTCTGAAAATTCGGTTTTGTCATGGGGCCTGGAGATTCCATGGGAATATGGAGCCCACAAAACAGTTGTATTCTATGTAAGATTTTGACTGAATCTCCCATGTTTTCTGCTCATGGCTTTTAATTGCTCTAATTGTTTTTAATGGTTTTGCTGTTTTGGTAATTTTTATTTTTGCTATTTTAAATATATGGGCTGCCCAGAGTCACATGTGTGAGATGGGCAACTATATGACTTAAACAAAGTAAATAAATATATAAATAAATCAAGTTAATTTATTAAAGCAAAGACAACAAAGAATCTTGTAGGTCATTAAAAGTAAAATATGTACTAGGTTTCACCCTTTCATGGACTCACATCCGCTACATGAAATACATTCACATTTACAATTCTCCCACCCAAACTTCCACTAAACTGAATCTACATATATTCCTAACACAGAAGTGTTAGTTTATTATAGAAGATTCATAGTTTAGTGGAAGTAGATTTATAGTTTAGTGGAAGTTTGGGTGGGAAAATTGTAAAAAGAGAAAGCCGTGTGCAGTTAAATAAAAGAAATGTCCAGAAATGCTCACACACATTATGTACATTTATATAAAATAGCCAGTAGCAAATAGTATAACATATCGAACACTTAAGAAAATATATATAATTTGTGCATAGTATGCATTCACTGATTTGCAGGGAGGTTGTGTTTTGGAAAGCAAATTCTACAAGAGCAAAATTGGTAATTGACAGTAGTTTCTTTTTAAATTTTCAGTAATCCAGTTTGGTTTTGTAACCCTGTTTGTTGCATCCTTCCCATTGGCTCCCTTGTTTGCATTGCTAAACAATATCATTGAGATACGTCTGGATGCAAAGAAATTTGTCACTGAGCTTAGGAGGCCAGTTGCAGTGAGAGCTAAAGATATAGGTAAGTCGGTAATTATTTATACATTATCTGTACGTAATTTATAAACATGGGTTAGAAAACAGAAAATTGAGTGCCCTGGTTTGTGCATGATAACCACTGAATACCAGTTAGTGTTCTTTATTTATGGCAGTCTGACCTCAATAGCTAGGAAAGCTATTTTATTCTTCTTTTGATTTCTTGATCCTGCTTTTATTTTTTTACTAAAGGAATGCAAGTAATTATAGATATTTGAATAATCAGTGTAAATAGCATGAAAAATTGAACAAAACTTTGTTTCTCCTTAAGGGTTTCACTTCATGCCAGCAGGCATAGAAAGCAGGGGCCATTTGACATCCTTAGGAAAAGCATTCTAAACATCACTGTAACTACCAAAGAATCTGTGTTCCTTGGTTCTACAGCCAGCCCCTTCAATAGGCTAAAGACTTACTGTAAATCAAAAGCACAAACATAGGTTGTATCAAATTCATCATTTACCAGTAGAACTGAATCATCCTTCTATGCATCCACTAACCCGTGTTGGCGAACCTATGCCACATGTGCCGGAAGTGGCACATGGAGCTATTTTTCTGGGCACGCGAGCCATCGCCAAACTTACCTGCAGCTGCACATGCGTGCAATTCTAGGGACCCAGTTGGTTGTCAGAGCTGTCCTGCGCATGCACACATGTTTGAACATGCACACGAGATGACTGGTGTGCAGCGTGCGCATGTGCAGATGGCACGGTTGCACTTGCAGTGTGGGGGAAATGGCATGCGCACACAGCGCACGAAGCACATTCCCGTTCGGCACTCGGTGTCAAAAAGGTTCTCCACCACTGCACTAACCTGTTCAAACAGTAAAAGATTCTCAAAACTGGAATGCAGAAAAGAGATTGGGGT
>JANHFM010001544.1:370728-394764 GCA_032468115.1 Grayia smithii | reverse complement strand
AAGAAAAAGAAAATAAAGAAATAAAGAACCCAAGTCCCATCAGCCAAGCAGTTCGAAAAGCCATGTTTTCAGGTCCCATGGAAGAAGCGGAGATCAGGGGTGGTCTGGAGGTCGGTGGGTAGCCCATTCCAGAGGGTCGGTGCACCCACAGAGAACGCCTTCGCCCTGGATGCCACCAACCGACATTGTCTGGCCAATGGCACCCTGAGGAGGGCAGCCCTATGTGAGCGCACAGGGCGTTGGTATGAAGGCAGAAGGTGGTCCTGCAAGTACCCTGGGCTGATGCCATGTAGGGCTTTGTAGGCAAGTACCAGTACCTTGAAGCGAATCTGGTGGACCACTGGAAACCAGTGCAGCTCGCGCAGAAGAGGTGTTGCACGGGAGTAACGGGAAACTGCTGTAACCACCTGCGCGGCCGCATTCTGGACCAGTTGAAGTCTCCAGATGCACCTCAAGGGCAGCCTCATGTAGAGAGCATTACAGTAGTTTAGCCGAGAAGTAACCAGGGCCTGAGTGACTGTGCGGAGGTCTTCCCTGTCTAGGAAAGGGCGCAATTGGGGGACCAGGCGGACCTGGGCAAAGGCTCCCCTGGTCACGGCTATCAAATGGTCTTCTAGAGACAACTGTGCATCCAAGAGAACACCCAAGTTGCAAACCTTTTCAAAGGGAGCAAGTGACTCCCCTCCCATCAAAAGTGATGGGGTCTTTAGACCTTGAGACGCCAGCAACCACAATCACTCAGTCTTGGTGGAATTGAGTTTAAGCCTGTTTTTACTCATCCAGACCCGTACTGCCTTCAGGCATCGGGACATCACAGAAAGGGCATCACTGGGGTGATCCGGGGTGGAGATGTAAAGTTGAGTATCATCAGCGTACTGATGATACCTCACCCCGAAAACATGAATGATCTCACCCAGTGGCTTCATATAGATGTTAAAGAGCAGTGGGGAAAGAACCGACCTGAGGTACCCCACATAAGAGGGGCCTCGGGGAAGACCTCTGTCCCCCTGCCCATACAAACTGCAAATGAAATTAGTAGTAATAACTACAAACACAATATTTATCTCTGCAGCCCTTGCCTTGGTCTAGTAGGTGATTCACAGGAGGCTCTAAAGGAGGGGTGTCAAACTCACATTGTCACAGCAGTGCCACATGACATATCAGGACACTCCCCCACCCCTTCGCTACACCGGGCATGGGCATGGCCAGCACATGACACATCTGGCCGAGAGTTTGACAGTCCTGCTCTAGAGGAATATTTTCCAAACTCAGAAACTCTTAAGATATGTGGACTACAATACCCACAATGCCCCAGTTGCTAAGATTGAGAAACACTTCTAGCTAGACTGAGTGGCTAGCTCAGCTCTCTGAAGCTTGGTACAACCTTACTCCACATCACCAGTTTTCTTCTCATTCAGGTTATTTAACAAACCAGGACACAAATCCCACGATTCAATCAGAGATAAGAGCAGACTTATGTCCCCATCTTCATAGTTGCATGAAAATAAAGGAGAGGCTCACTCTGGCCTACCGGTAGTCATCTGAACCATGGAATAGGCTTTCTCCAGGCCTGAGGGATACACTGAATACTTCTATACTTTTCTCCCATACCTACAAAGTGTTTGTTTTAGATTGGATGAACTTGAACAGGAACACAGCCAAGATTTCCTTTACAACCACAACTGGGGCTGGAATTTCTGTTGCTAAGCAAAGTGGTTGTACAGCGAGTCATGCCTGATTTTATGATCTTTTTTGCCATGGTTGTTAGGAGAATTATTGCAGTTGTTAAGTGAATCAGAGTCTCATTAAGCGAATCTGGCTTCCTCCATTGACTTTTGCTGGTTGAAGTCAGTCAGGAAGGCCATAAATGGTGATCATATGATCCCAGAATGCTGCAACCTTTGTAAATACATGCTTGGTAGCCAAGTATCCAAATTTTGATTGCAGTCATAAGTGCAAGTCCCACTTGTAAGTCAGTTTTTTCCAAGTTTCATTGTAAACTTTGAACGATCACTAAACAAATGGTTAAGTTGGGGAATACCTGTATAAAGTTTAAACAAAAACCACCAAAATCATTTACTTTCACACTATTAATGTCATCTGTTTCTTGCTCTTCTCCCTTTTAGCGGAGTGGACATGACCACTATTCTCTTCAAGCTGGGATTTGATGAAGCCCTTGTGAGATCCAGGCTAGCTGCTGGAACAAGCACTTTTGTATTGGCCTACGCTATTCATAAACTGTTTGCTCCTGTCCGGATCAGCATCACCGTCGTCTCGGTGCCCTTTCTTGTTCGCTATTTTCGGAAGATAGGATTTTTCAAGCCTCCGTCTCCAAACCCATGAAACTATTCCTTGGAATTAAAAAGGACGCTCCATCGTTTCTTCCTAGAAACGTTCAATAGCTAATGCACTTTCTGGCTTGTCTGTTTGCAATTCCCTCCCCCCTCCCCCCAAATCTCTTTCTTCAAAAGGATGGGAATGTGCTTTGTCTGACATCAGTAACTGCTTCAAAAAGACTGCCGTCTATGTGGCTCAGCTACATTGCTTGTTTACTGAGGCCCTGAAGAATTATGGTTTGGGTACGCTGAGAAACAGGTCAGATCACACCACTAAAGCCTGTTATCTGTATGGAGCAGGAAGACATTTTAAACAATGGGCCTATTCAGGATTGTCCCATGGTGGAAGATGTTGAACAGGCATAAATGACCAGAAGGCAGGTTCAAGTTGAGGACTAGAAACACTTCCTAAAAAACAATGTGACAATGAAACCAATTTCAGATTTTTCTGGGATGCTTTCAAGCATATTTTGATTTTTGAACTGAATAAAGCTGTAAACTCTGTGGACGAAGTGATCCTTTCAGTTCTGATTCCAAACCTTCCCCATTCTCTGCAAACTCATCTTTTAAATAAGCCGATTGAATTTAGGATGCAGATTAGGCATTATACTGCTTATAGTTTGCTTCCTTTCATGTGCAAGGATTTTGCAAATAAAAGTTCATTTTTAAACGAGACTAGAAACACAAATACGTACACTAATAAGTATGGTACTCGATTCTAAGGAGTTATATTTCTTGTATTTCAAGAGAACATTGTAGCAACTAGTTTTTAGTTGATATGAGCTACATGTAATGCTTGTCCTATCACCATACCACTGCAATTTGGTTACAAGTCATGATTCTAAAGCAGGTCATGTAAACCAACTGGATTTTTCAACCTTTTTGAACAGCCGGCATTAAGTAAATGCTGCAGTTGTTAAACAACCATTTGTTTTGGGGGGTTTTACTTGAAAACTGGAAATGCTAGTTTTCAGGGAAAAAAACATAGTAAATCATGGTTACATAACTGCAAGAACTTTGAATCTGAAATCCTTTTTTTCAGGGTCTGGAGTGACTTCGAACACTGACCAGCCATAAGTCAAGGAGTACCTGTATTGGATACTTGCTGCCCATAAGTTTACAGGCATGGTAGTATTTCCAGTGAAATGGTTGAGTAATTTAATGATGGTGGATAATAGTATTAGCATACATAATAGGGCAGGTGGCCAATTTAAGAATATGGGAGGGGGGCAATGAGAAGCTAGAATTCACCATTTTTCTTGAGTTTGGTATGGTTGATATGTAATGTTTCTTTGGTTCTTTAAATGGTATTGTGCCTATTTATAGCATTTATATATTTCCTACTGCAAAATGCAAGTAGAAAAATAGGGATCACCTTTGGTGGGAAGGTAACAGCGTTCCATGCACCTTTGGTGTTTAGTCATGCTGGCCACATGATCACAGAGACATCTTCGGACAGCGCTGGCTCTTTGGCTTTGAAACAGAGATGAGCACCGCCCCCTAGAGTTGGGAATGACTAGCACATATATGCGAGGGGAACCTTTACCTTTTTAGTGCAAAATGGCTGCTTTTGATTTGTAACCATTATAGTCAGAAGCTTCCAGAGGTTACAAAAACCACACATTCCCACATCTCCCTGCTTAATAACCCACAGAGTCCAGGGGTTACACCAACAGGGTGTGCTGGGATTGCCATCACAAAACGATGCTGTCACACAAAAGTACACTTTTATGACTGCTCTAGTTAACTTCAGCAATCCTGGTGCCAATTTTCATCATAACCCTAGGATAACTCTGAGAATTCTCTGGAATCACTATATGCCAAAAGAGGGCTTGTATTTTCAGGATCAAACATCATTCAGTTTATCTGAACTGTACAGGTTGTCAGAAGTAATATACCCTTCCGGGTTGACACAGGTAGCTTGAAGTGAAATGTGTTATACATTTGGATAAATGTAAATTCTAAAAGTGAAGTACCATTAGATGCAAGTATAAGTACTGCAGAACCATCATGATTTTGAAATAAAGTTTTACTAGTGCTTAAACAAATACATTATTTAAAAATTGATGATCAAAAATAGTTTATGCAGTTTTTCTTATAAGAACTTACACTGAACAATTGATCACTATCAAGGATATCCTAGGAAGATATCTCTGACCACTGAATAAAGCAGTTAGGTATCCAAAAACAAGATGTCTGAAAGCACTGGGTTTATAGTTTATAGTCTTTAGACTTCAAATAATTTCAAAACTGAAAACAGGACAATGACTGCACAAGTAGCTCATATTTACAGAAGCAGACACCATCCATGTCACATCACTGCACAGGTTAACCTTAGGGTGTTATTGCACCATTCCGACAACTTCATGTGGCTATCGAGCAGCAAGGAGGATCAACAGAAAAGGAGTTTTGTATCTGAGAAAGTCCTGAACAAGATGTGTCCTAGCAGCTTTGAATCACATGCACGAAGAGTTCAAGTATGTGTTCCTGATATCCACAAACTGCTTTGAATGGAACTACAAGCTTGCCTGTGAAAACCGCATCTCAGACTTCATCATGTTCATAGAGGTTCGTTTTGCAGGAAACTTTGACTTCTTTCTGAGACCAATTATATGCTTCCTATATCAGCTGTCTTATGCTTTGTTGCCATCCCTGCTACTTGGGAAATGCAGTCAGCCATGCTTATTATGCTATGACTGAGTTTTATTAGCAACAGTGGTTTCCACCATGTTATGCTTGGGAGATTTAGTAGAGTTTGATGTAACCCATGGATGTTTAAGCACACCTTCCAGTAGTAATCTCTGCTTTGGGTCATGCTTCAAGAGCTTTGAAATCAGATCCCGAGCACCCTCTGTTACAAAAGGAGGAAACCTGTACTCCACCTTTAAACCAAAGAAAATTACAGTTACACACAAAGCACTACATTCACTTCTTCCCACTGTAGAGTCCAGGTGAAAAACAACATTTAGTTTGGCAGTAGCATATTAATGTAAGACACTATCCAAATAATTGTTACTAGTGCAGGAACTGAACCCAAATTTGCCATCTGACAAAAAGGTACTAATATGCTTGGTAAGTAAAAAAATTATAATCCCTGAATAACATCAGGGGATTGTTAAGGCAGCTGTAGGCTTCTCAAAATGTCAAAGGTTATTCATATAGCAATAATACTTAGACTTATAAACTGCTTCACAGTGCTTTACAGCCCTCTCTAAGCGGTTTAGAGTCAGCATATTGCCCCCAACAATCTGGGTCCTCATTTCACCGACCTTGGAAGGATGAAAGGCTGAGTCAACCTTGAGTCTGGTGAGATTTGATCTGCCAAACTGCTGGCAGCTGTTGAGCAGCAGAAGTAGCCTGCACTCTAACTACTGTGGCTCATCGTATCAGTCATGGTTTACAAGAAAACAAAAATATAGGATACATCAAGCCAGATAAATTCAACTTACCCTTGAAATGGCTCTATATGTATCCTGATACGTTTCTGCTTCAAAAGGAGGCTTTCCTACTAAAAATTCATAACATAAGACACCAAGACTCCACAGGTCCACTGTTTCATCATGTGTCCTCCCTTCAATCATTTCAGGTGGTAAGTAATCAAGGGTGCCACATATTGTTGACCTCCTAGGATAGCAAAGTATAGAGCAGTCAGCAAATCATGTTATTTATCTAAAAACCACAACACATGCTATTTAATAATATTCATAAGCTACTGTACTCTGCTTATTATTACTGTATTTTAAGACATTTTGTTTTTGGATGTTACCTAACCCTAAATCTTTCTACCATCTCTATCACAAAGTACTTGACATTTTTGGATGTCACAAGAAACAATCCTTTCTCAAATTCAAATCCAAAGTTGCTTTGTAGAACATGAAATCCTCCACTTCTCTACATATCATCATCCTTATTTCTTTTCCCATCTACCTCCTTCTTGGTTTCTAGGATTTAATCAGTGTTCTCTTGTTTATTGCATTCATAACTAACTTGCTGGTTTATCATTCATAACTAGGATTGTTGGTGTGTTATTTTAATTTGAATTGAGTTAAAGTGTTCCACTTTCTTATATATTCAATTATTAAATGATTTTCTTTAGATGGTTATATATTATAGTACAAACTGTACCACTTTATAAACATATTTTCAAATTATCCTCAACTGAAAGAATCAGAAAGTTATTTAGCTATTTTTTGTACATTTTACAACTTCTAGAAAAGTAAGTTGTATATTCAAATAATTCTAAGCCAATTCTACTCTCAAACTTGAGTATTAGTCTCTCCTACCTAGAAGATGGGGCATGCACAGACCATCCAAAGTCAGCAATCTTGAGTTCTCCATTTGATCCCAGCAACAAGTTTTCAGGTTTGATGTCCCTATGAATTACTCTTTTTGAATGACAATATAACAATGCATCTGCAAGCTCAGTCACATACTGTAGAAGAAACCAACATTTGCAAATAAGTCTTAGCAATTTCAAATAATTTCAAAAAATTGATGCTGATAAGGCCAATGAGTATTTATTCATCTTATCTTATACGACAATGATAAAAATAACTACCAAAAAGAACAGGAAAACTACTACAGTATTAGGCTAAACAGCAAGTCTCTACTACTGTGTTTCCCTGAAAATAAGACCCTGTCTTATATTTTTTTAAGCCCTGAAATAAGCTCTTGGCCTTATTGCCATGCGTTCAAAAGCCCAACTGGGCTTATTATCATGGGATGTCTTATTCTGTAGGAAACAGGGTATGAAATGTAAACTTTCCCTTAACAATTATGCATGTCACCATCCTCTTAATAGTCAGATATCTGAAGTGTTACCAAAATTTCAGGAAGGCTCTGCTTGCATTAGTTTAATTACAGAAGTTTGCTTTAATTCAAAAATTACTGTGGTTTCTCATGCTTACCACTGGCCTTGATCATGTAAAATGTTTGTAACTTTGTCCCAAAAGATTAAAAATAAATTAATGTACTTATTTTGTACTTTTCTGGCAAGCAGGTTAACACATCAAACAAAATTTGATGCGGCCATAGAAGGTACACTGAAAACCTCTCCAATATTGAATGTTCTATCAATGGCTAGGATGCCTATACTTATGGAATGCACTTCCGGAATCTTTGACAGATACAAGAAGTTTCTAAAAGTGTAGTATCTGTTCTCCATTAAACTACTGAAAATGAGTCAACAGTCCTTCTCAAGTTGGCATTATTCCACTCCCCTAGTCATTGCCACTTTCACATGATGGGTGGGAACAGCCCATTAAGTTCTTATAGACAGGTTGCCTTACTTTTTCTGTTGCTAATTTTTTAAGAGACTTTAAAAAAATGCCTACTTTCCAAAGCTGTATTCTATTTTCAATGTTCCAAAGCCTAACGAGCATTTTAAAAACAAGTGCATTTTTAGAAACCCTATGTCAAATGTCTTTCTCAAAGAAAAAAAACCCTAATCATGCCATAAAGGACAAGAAAAACAGTACTTCCTTTGCATATATACAAATCGGATGACCAATGGAAAAATCTGCAACAGAATCATAGTATTCCCATCCCATCATTCCATGAAAATAAGATTAATTGGATTGCCAATTAATTGGAAATGCAGAGGAAAAATTAAATCAGCTCAAGAATGAGCCTGTAAAGTTGCCCAGATTGAAGTCATGAAAAAAAAATGCAATATGGCATAAAAATCTTGGCAATTGACGCCTATCCCAAAACATTTACAGGATGCCAGATGGATACACTATAATTTAAATACAACGAATAGCCATTTTATTTTAAACTTCCATTCTCTTCTATGAAAGCTGAGCACCTTTGAATGTGTTTTCCCTGTTAATTTCACAAGTTTTAAACAAAACAGGCACACATTTTAGTGAGAAGTTCTCGCATGTGTCCAATAGCTTGGAAGAATCCTGGTTCCAGTAATTGATTCAGATTGGATCCTGCAACATTATCCTGAGAAATATGTATTTCCCTTCATTTGAAAACAGCTGCAGTGAAGTACTCCCACTTGGCCTCTTAGTGGTGATCTGTGTCATGTCCCCAAGATGGGAGAGGCCAGCTCAGTTGGCCTTGGAGGAAACTGGAGAAGGGCAGAGTCAGTCTAGGCAAGGCTTTTCTGAATTAGTAAGGCCTGCAGACAGGGAGAGCTCAGGAGAAGAGCAAGGACTACCCCCTCCTGATCCAAGAGCAAGGAGGGAAGAGAGACAGCTAGAGATCAACACAGATTGAACCGGCTACGCTCTACCCTGAGGGAGAAGAGCTCCCTGCCCCCTTTTACAAGGCATACATGGGGACTGAGATGTAAGGAGGTGCCGGTGGGAGGGGCATTCGTCAGGAACAAGTGTTGAATCTGTGGAGCCTTGTGTGCACTTGCCAAAGCGTGGAGATCGCTTTACTGTCTTGTGGGGCTTGCCAGTTTGCTGAACTTCTTACTCTGGTTACTGTTTAGCTAACCTAGCTTATTGGACTGCTGGCCCTGGTTGCTGTTTGGTTAACCTGGCTTACTGGACTACTTGCAGCAAGAGGCTTCTGAAGATGGGTATGAGAGCTTTGCTCCAGGACTTGTAGTGAATGTGGGAACGTTTGGGGACACAATTGGAGCAATAAAGGGGAGTTTAGACCAGTTCTCTGGTTGCGTTGCTTTCGTGCCATGCCCCAGGTCATCACATTCTGCTTCAGAGAGAGACTATGAACTTTTCTATCTACGGGAACATTTCAAAATGATTTTTTTAAAAAACCCTCTCTCTTAAATCAAAGATAGTCAGTATATTCAGATTCAAATCGCTAGAGGAATAGTCATAGCACAGCACCCATTTCCAAACGAGGGGAAAACAGCCTTAGTATTTCATACATAGAAGCATGCATTGCCATTTGCAAACCGTACAGTAGCTGTTCGTTGCTCATCAAACTTTGTAAGCTTCTGAAGTTCTTTGTACACTTCTCCACGAGGTGCATGTTCCAAAATTAAGTACACTCTTGTTGCATCATGGAAGTAACCATATAGCCGGAGAATATTAGGATGCCTACAAAAGAGGCATATGGAGTTTTAAACAAGATCGTTGCTATTAATAAGCTAAGCACATGTATAACCCCCTCCTGGTTATATACAAGTGATAAGCAACATTGAGGGATTGAAGCCAAGCAAGCTGTTCAATGTTACCAAAAAAAATTGGTTCAATTTTTTTCAGCTATTTGAAAGGGTTTTGACAAGACTGTAAACCTCTAGAAAGCCTCTGCAATACTAGCTATTCTCATCACCTTCTCCGTTGGCCAGAAATGGCCACTTTTCAGGGTAATTTAGAGCCTTTGAGACGATCTAGGAATGAGACCAGTTGGCCTCCTAAAGGCATTTACTTTTTATTCCTATTTTCAAAACCTGATAAATATCAAAGACCTCCCTCCAAAGCCATATCTGTATGGGTAAGAGAAAGGGGAGAATTAGAATCCCTTCCCAGAGGTCTCCTTCTCCACTTTTCACTTTTACCTATAAGTGTGAACAATAATTGTACTACCGAATGTTTACTCTTTTACTGTCCTATTTTGGCAGTGTAAGCCTTGCTTGCTGTATAGGGCCTCCAGGCTACCCCTCTGTATTTTTATTCAACCTTACCGAAGATGAGACTGTATTTCTACTTCTCGCCGCAGCTGATGTTCTACACCTGCTTTTTCCAACTGTGCTTTAAACAAGACCTTCAATGCCAAAATGAATTTGCTCCGTTTCTCTCGAGCCAGGTACACATTTCCAAATTTTCCTTTTCCCAAAGGACGGCCAATTTCAAAGTCTTCAAGGAACCACTGTTTCCTATTTTAAAAAAGTAAAGCATTAGAATGTGAAATAACATTTTGTTCTCTCCTCAAAACTTGCAATTTGTATAGGAAATCCTTATAAAGAACAAACTTTTTCTGGGGATAGCTTAGAGGCACAGTGGGATAGGTAAAACCACTTTGTTTCTTGAGGAATGTAGAAGAAAATGCTTTCTTTGAAAACCATTTTCGGTAAGACTGAATTTACATAAATGCCTATAGGTGTGCAAATGTTCTGACTTGAAAAATAACACAATAAAACCCACAACATAAAATCACAGGTGCCCAAGAATAAGAACTCCACTGACAATATATATGTGTATATACACACATACACATTAATAAGAGTAGAGCTCATCTAACCAGGTGACTCAAATGTCTAGAGCCGTGATGGCGAACCGGTGGCACGCGTGCCAGAGGTGGCACGCAGAACCCTCTGTGGGCATGCGTGCCGTCACCAGCTGGTCTTCATGGGTGCCAGAGCACCGAAAAACAGCTCAAAAAAGAGGCATACATGTGCCAGCCAGCTGGTCTTCAGGTTTCCAGTGCTCCGGCGCATGCAAAGACCAGCCAGCTGGCGTGCTGGAAACCCAAAGACCAGCTGGTCGGCATGCAATGTGCATTGGCCAGCTGGTTTTCAGGTTTCCAGTGCATGCACACACATTTCGGTTTGCGCACTCAGTGCTGAAAAGGTTCACCATCACTGGTCTAGGGAAACAGCCAGGTCTTCAATCCTTCATATAAACCTAACAGGCTTGGATGCATCTGAATTTCCCAATAAGAACCATGCATACCTTTATCTATATCAAACCACAAAAACAAAATAAGAACTTACCTTTTAGTTTCACTTTTTGATGCCCCTTTGCTCTCACTTTTTGAATCAGAAGCTCCTTTTGCCTCAGTTGTTGCAGCTGTTACATCTTCAGTTTCAGGCTTTTTTCCTGGGCATAGGAAAGTTAAATTTTCTAAAGCAAGCTCTGAAGTTAAAAAAATTGAGCAGATTGTTTTAAATTGTTCCTCTCCGTGGCAGGTTTGGAGTGCGTACTTTATAGATGATGCAGAAATTAAAGATGCATGATCTCTTTGTTTAACCACAGCAATCCATTCTAGAAATATAGTTGCTAAGTAAATCTTGTGACCAAGAAGACATTGAAAATTGCTGGTTGTTCTCATCTCGTGCACACACATACACTTTATGTAAGGATGAAATTAACTTTATGTAAGGATGGAATTAAATTAACTCTTTTGCCTGGCAATTTTAACTCTAGAAATTATGCAGTATCTTAATCAAAATAGCTCTGGGTGAATATCTAGAGTAGATGGAATATCTTAAATGTGACTGGTGGGCTAGCAAGAAATCCTTAACTCTAAGTAATTAAGGGTTTCTTGCTAGCTTGCCAATCATATTGAAGATATTCCATCTGTTCTAGATATATGAAGGAAGTACTCTATATTTAGAAGATAGCATCCTGCATTAAATCAAGTATGGATCATCTATGTGTGCCCAAGAGCTACCATTGGATGAGAAAGAATGGACAGGATTTTATTACATATGGATGTACTTGAGGTTTCTTACTTTTTCTAAATAAGTTGTTCCCTTTTCAGTATTTATGTCTGTTATGGATGAGGGGTTTTCTGCCTCTAAATGAGAAAATGTGAATTTCAATCATGCTCACAAGCCAAAATTTTGTGACACTCTGGAAGAGATTTTCAGCACGAACTGGAAGAATATTGATTCTCTACTACGGGTAAGTACGCAATCCAAGAAGCCATCTCTAACCTTCCATTCACCACTTTTGCAAATATCTTACATGGATTCAGTTTTCACCATTCATGCAGTTTTAAGAACCATTTAACTAATGATTTTGCAGACAGATAAATGTCCACTTTTAAAAATGAATCAATATTGCAACATAAGTAGATACATTACTGAGATAGCACTATTTACTATATTCATATTTCTTATTCACAAATGATTAGTAAAGAGAGCACAGCTTGTTTTAAGACTTAACTTCATGGTTAAATATTTAAATACAGGTAGTCCTCAACTTACGACCACAATTGAGTTTATGTTGCTGAGAAATTTGTTAAGTGAGTTTTGCCTCATTTTATGTCCTTTCTTGCCACAATTGTTAAGTGAATCACTGCAATTGTCAAAATTAGTAACACAGTTGTTAAGGGAATCTGGCTTCCCCATTGACTTTGCTTCTCATAAGGTTGCAAAAGATGATCACATTTCCCAGTACACTGCAAACCGTCATAAATCTGAGCGAGTTGTCAAGCATCCAAATGTAAATCACATAACCATGGGGATGCTGCAATAGTCATAAGTCTGAAAAATGGTCATGTCACTTTTTTCAGTGCCATTGTAACTTTGGTCACTAAGTGAACTATTGAAAGTCGAGGACTACCTGTATTGTTTATTAAGTGAATCACATGGTCATCAAGCAACTACAACTTTTCCCATTGACTTTGTTGGAAGCCAACTGGAAAAGTTGCAAATGTTGATTAGATGAACCCTGGATATTGCTACCATTGTAAATACAAGTTGTTTACCAAGTTCCCAAATTTTAATTACATGACTATAGGGCAGTGATGGCAAACCTTTTCGGCACGAAGTGCCGAAAAAGAAACATTTTGCACGCGCTCGTCAGGGCCGCAACCAGGAAGAGGAGCTGCCCAGGGAGCATGCACATGCTCTGCATGGTACTTCTGGTTTACAGTGTAAACCAGGTACTTCTGGTTTACGGAGTGCGCCGGCTAGTAAGTCTTCCGCTTACAGACGCGCATGAGCACATGTGGATCAGCTAACTGGCACGCATTTTCACGCCGAAAAACGGAAGACTAGCTCTTCCAGTTTCCAGCACTGCCGCATGCACAAAGGCCAGCTGATCGTCCCATGCACATGCGCTCCAGTAACCCAGAGGAGGAATGGGTGACAACACACATGCCAGGCGGCATGGCTCTGCATGTCACTTCGGGCACGCATGCCATAGGTTCGCCATCACAGCTGTAGGGGCACTGCAACAGTTTTAAGTGTAAGGGCCAGACATTTTTCAGCAATACTGTAACTTGAAAAAGTCGCTAAACAAAATAATAAGTTGAGGACCATGTACCAACCCATACTAACCAAATTTTTGCAGTTGATTTTCATTTGAATTTCAATTCACTATATTTTCCAATACTGTTTTAAAGCTGCTCTTTTCGCTCCTTATCATATATAGAAAAGAAGCCCTACATGATCTTGACAGGGCATAAATTACAGCCTGGGGAAATGCCCTGCCCCACCCGCCCTCGTAACTACGATGGAGGTTTTTCACATTATCACCAATTCCTTGTCTGTTAGAGGTCGGCAAATCTTGGTATCTCTGTTGCATGCAAGAATAAGTAAAATAAAACCCGAAGTACATTGTAATAACTTTATTTATATACAAAAACAAAAAATAATATTAACTAACTAACTAACTACATTATGGCAGCTGTTACAGCAAACATCACACAGAGAAGAAAGTAAGAGAACAAAGACAGGAAAGATAGAAAGCAAAACAAAGTTTGTCCTACCGGACTTGCGCATAAAGCATAATACCAGGTGTGTAACCAAAATATAGCCGGGTCATGTGACAATCATGGTTACAAAGATAAGATACAAACATCAAAGCTGTATTGGAGCTTGGCTGGCAACAAAAATAACGCAGTGACAGATTTTTCTGGATGCCCGTAATATAAGCCCTACTCCAAAATAAGCCCCAGTTCAGATCATCAGCCAGACAAACGTATTTTACTACCATATTTTCCCCAAAATAAGACCTAACCAGAAAATAAATCTTAATTTTTGGAGCAAAAATTAATATAAGACCAGGTCTTATTTTGGGGGAAATACAGTAATCCTTGACTTAAGATAATTGGAACTGGAATTTTCATTGCTAAATGATATAGTTGTAAAGCACAATCTCATTGGTTAGCAAAGTGAATCCTTGAAGACTCAGTTGCTGTCACTGAATGAGTGCCACAGCCTGTAGGTGAGATAACTTCCTACCTGCTTCCTGGAATCAGTTACTGGGAAAGCCAGCAGAAAGTTATAAGTTCCAGGTTGACTGGCAGGCAAGTGGCTGCTGTCAGGTGATAAAGAGAGTAGGGAAGTCAAAGGAGATGCAAGGTGCCTAGAGGCACCGTGCAGCTCAGGAAGGGTGTCAGTCAGGGGTGGGTTCTACTCACCTTCGCTACCGGTTCTCTTCGTGCACACTTCGTGTGCGCGCGTAAACCGCGCTACCGCTAATTTTGCCGATTTTCTTAAAAAAAGGTGAGTTGGGGCACGCGGGTGGGCCCGGGTCCGGGACGATGCGAACCGGTTCGGTGACGTCACAGCGTCACCGCTACCTATTCGCGCGAACCGGACCGAACCGGGGGCAACCCACCACTGGTGTCAGTGGCCAGTATGACACAAGTGCAGAAGAGCTGGGGAACTGCATGGGCAGAGCCTTATCCCAGTGAGTTGTGATCTTCCATGCTGGCTTCTCCATTGGCTTTCTAAGGAAGCCATTAGGAAAGGATCCAAAGGGGATCCCATGATTGTAGAGTGCTTGGAAACCAGTTGTACGTTGAAATATGTCACCAAGTGCATAAATAGCAATCATGTGACCATGATTGCAATGTCAGTAATTTCAGTGTCCAATTGCAAGTTCCTTCATTCAGCTACTAAGTGTCACCAAATTAGTGGTCTTAACTCAAGAAATAGCTGTATCATAGCCATCAACAGATTTTTCTACGATGATTAGAAATAGCTGAAACAGGAATACTTACTGTTATAAAGTTAGAAATAACTGAAATAGTAGTACTTACCAGATGCAGAAGGCTGCTGAGAGATTATACCAGGTTTATTTGGACCTGAGTTCCTAGATGTTGGTTGAACTGCAGATGTTGGTCGCTGCTGACTTGTGTAGTTGGAACATTTTGGATGGGTAACAGCAGGTTTCTGTGTCTGAGACTGAATAGGCACTCTCTGGGGTATATTTGAAGCAGAAAGAACACGCTGTGGTTGAATTCCAGTCCTCAGTGCCCGATTCTGAGTCATAGGAATCCGCTTTGGACCATCTACCTGATTTAAGAATAAAACAAACACACAACTTTGAACAGTTTCAAGCACCTAAGGAAAAACAGAAGTTGCAAAATTTCTTAGGACTCAGTTTATTTCAACATAAAACCACTATAGGGGGCACTGGTGCCCTAGAGTTTTGGAAGTTCATAGTTTAAAATAGCAAAAATTACTACAAGCAGCCTTCAACTCACAACTACAATTATGAACAGAATTTCGGTCATAAATCATTGGGGTCAGACCATGTCACCAGACCAGATTTTACAACCATTTTTATGAAAGTCATAAGTCCAGCTTCTCTGGTAATTAAGCAAATGATGTGGTCATAAGTGTGAATTCAACTTAACGAGTGACAATCACATGAGCACAGGATACTGCAATGGATTGTAAATAAAAGCCCATTGACAAGCATCCAAATTGTGGTCACTTGACTATGAGGGGCAGTGCAAAGTTGAAATCCAAAAAGGCAAGAATTACACTACCCAATACACATACCTTACTGCTATGTGGGTGTCCATTCTGGTTTTCTTTACTCGTTTTGTCCATTACTATATTGAGGAACAAAAAAAATCCAGGCATTCATCATGTTAATAATAAAATATCTAAAACCTTTGCTTCTCATATTCCATCATGCTATTTGAGACTATCATTTCAACATCTTCAACCTGTTCCTATTAGTAAACCTTTAGAAAATTAAGTGATCATACTGCATGAATTCTAACCTCAAGGCAAGTATACATCAATTTATCTATGTAATGCACAGTACAATATACATCACACAGGCAAAGAAATGCAGTTTCTTTAAGAGTTATTAAAGCATTACAATAGCATTTCAATAGCATAAACTGGCTAAAAAGGCCATATAATTGTGCTCTCTGAAGTTACATTACATGATAATATAAGTTAATTTTTAGGTTTTCATCTGGAACAAGAAAGAAGAGATGAAGAGACATTGAAGTACCAAAGATCTGAAAAACACACGCCTAAGGTCATATTGGTTTGTCTGGATGAATAGTTACATATTTTTTATTAAATATACTTTTCAAAAAAGACATCTTGTTTGTCTCACAGATATTTTACATCACAATATGGTACCAATGGACTGATTATCTCTCAGTTGGAACTCATTTTTTAAAAGAAAACTTGCTGCAAAATAAAACCCCATTTCTCAAGAATGCCTCTGGATTCCACAAAGACTTCAGAGGCATTCTTATAAAATTAATATGGTGGATAACTGCAGTCCAGTTTTTTGCCTTTTTTTGGTGGAAATATGCCCATTTGCTCAGAAACTAAGGCGTTTGGGTAGTAGTAGTACACAACGCAAAAAGAAATATTACTAGTTTTCTTTCTGGCAAATGAGAGTCCTGTAATTGGCCATCCTCCAAGAGAACCATTTTGTGAAAGCATGCGTGACAAGACTACCCTATTCCCAACTGTCTTCTAAGTATTAACAATTACACAGATGATCATAGAGGTCAGCTTTCATCCTGTACCAAGTATCTAAAGCTACCTAAAAGCCGAACAGTCTTAATGAAGTTTTCTCCCAGTCTTAATGCAACTTTTATCCACAATCCCTTTGCTGTATCCTTTATTGTTGAGAACTGCCACTTGCTAAATGGACACACCTTATTTATATGGAAGAATGAATGAGAAAGATCTCACTCCATTTCAGTATACTCTGCATAGCGCCATGTTCCCTAATGCTTTGATAAAACAGTTTGTCTAAAGAGCCTGTTGCACTAAATGCAAACATAGGCATTAGAATCCAATAGACAGCAAACAAAGCTGAAGGACAGACAAAAAGAAAAAAAAATCCCCATGTCTCGTGTAGCATTTTAAAGGAATTGAAAAGAGACTTATTCCAATGGGAGCAACTTTTTATCATTGGCAAGTCATTTATAGGGCAGATTTGGAACATCACCCAGTCCTCGCCATACTTTTCACCTTGTGATGGTTTAATAAAGGAACGGTTACAATCCCACGATGTTCCATAACACTAGTCCCTATACCGGTTAGAATACAACTCCCATCCTCCCCGGCTATCACACCTATTCTATGATATCGCTCAAGGAAGCCACCAAACGGGTGGGCGCCAGCGCTTCGGGAAAAAAAGCTTCTCCCCACCAGCCCTTTACAAGGCACTCCCAACAGCCCCGCCATCCACCAGCCGCCCTACTTTGAGGCCCGCTCACCTCCTCAGTCCGTCTGGCAGGCTCCACCGCCGTTTGAATTCAAATGCCCTCCCGCCTACCTTCAACGCCCTTTAAACCGCCTGCGCGTTCTGATTGGCGAGTCTTTCCCCTTCACTCCAAGACTCTCGACCGTTCATTGGCTAACTCCATCGATAACACCCGCCTCTTCCTAACCGTTTCGGCTGAGTGAGGGCACCGGTTCCCATTCTAAGCAAGCTAGCTTTAGCTGTTTAGAAAGGCGGGGCGAGAAAGAGCGTAAACGTATCGGGCATTTTTACGTTAGAGGCGTACACTGCGCTGATTACCGAAACAGGCGCATGAGTTTGTCTGTCATCCCGCCGCCGGGGGGCGTTCGGCCTAGCTTTTCCTCAACGCAAATTGCGTAGTTTCTCAAGCAACGGCAGCCGGCTTCTAACGGCGGCGAGTCTGCAGCAGCAGTCAGGCCGGAACTGAAGGGGACTGAAGGATGCTTACCTTCCCACTCTCGGACACTATTTTAGACGAAAGCCCCTGCCGCAAAGTTTGAATGAGGCAGTTCCTTTACATGAGTGGACACCCTTGAGAGCTACTTCTGCAGGTTACATATCAGCCATTGACACAGCCATGATTAGGAAAGGTTGGATGTCTATGATGGATCGATATCATTAGTCTGGAGCAGAGCTTTAATTATAGGCAGTAAAGCCGCAGCTTCGCCTTATTTCTTACTACTTATTAAAAATGGGCTGCCTTTGAGCACGAGAGCCAAACAAGCCATGGATGGATTAGATCAGACATGAGTGAAGGTCTATTTTGGAATTTGTCACCGGTTTTGCAATTGTTACAGACCATTTGTGTTAACTATGTGTGATCTCCACAAAATGCAGCAAGAATAAGGGCAGAAGGGTGCAATCAGTGTGACACTTTATAGCACACTGCCATTTTTTTTTTTTAAAAAAAAAGGATGCTTGGAATTGTCCTGCGTTTTATAATCCTAATGTGTTTTTCCTCTAGATGCATCAACAGGAACAATACAAAGAGACGGTGGGCTTAAAGACTGCAATTTTTGCCATTAATGTTAAGGCCAGCATTACAAGTTAAGGAATAAGAAGGGTATGCATGAAGAATTTTTCCTGTTTATTTGAACCAGTAACACACAATTGGATTGTATAGTTTCTGAATCAAGCAAGAGACATTTTGCTGCCTAGGAACTTTCCCTCCAAAAGCAAAAAGAGGAGGGAAAATTGAACTACGTTGGATGTTCCAAAACAAGTACCTCCAGTTCAGTGAATATGGCCATTGTCTTATCGTATCAAGTTAGCAGTTTTTCACTGTACTCTAAAACAATTTCTAAAAGTAGTACCCATAAACTTAACCAAAAAAAAAATAAATCTCCAGTCCTTTTGCCCTGTAAAGGCAACATTGAAAATTGTAGATTGATGTGCTCATTTATGAGGACAGTAAAGAACAAATTTCAGAAGTGTGAATATTGTGTGATATGTTATTCTCTCAGAAAGAATGTCAAGTCGTCGTATCACTCCGCCATGTGACAGGCGGCAGCTTCCATGGAGCATGACTGGCATGGGCTCACCCACAGGTGAACTGCGGCCAATGCGATTACCATTTCTTGAAGCTGATGTAAGTAGCATTGTTCTTTTGGATTAGTGCAATGGTGCACATTGATGTGTAAATACCATAAATATAAAATGAGATACTGAAGATTGAATGTAAGAAAAAGCCTGCTAGATTTATTTCTAAAACAAATTTATATAGCTACCCAATTCACACATAGGCAGCTTCAGGACGCTTCCATAATTCTAAAAATCCATCATATAATAAATGCTCATTTTTTTAAAAAACAACAACATCCCACTCCCTTGGCAGTAACAACACAATCAAATCAGCCACTTGATCCACTCTGTCTCCATTTGTAGTCCCCAGGTCTGCTGAAAAATGATGATTTTTAGGACTTTTCATAAAACCAACACGGTGGGGGCCAATTGTAACTCAGGGGAAATGATGATGCATAAAAAAGGGCCACCACAGAGATGGTCAGTGGTCAAACCAAAGGCTCATATACTCCATTATTGTTATTCTGTACAGATACCATTGAAAAGCTTTAAGCAAGTCATTTTTCTAATAGGATCTTCTTATTTTCAAGAAATTATACCGAAAGGTGTGCTGTTTAACAGAGGCCATATAATTTATTTATTTATTTATTTTATTTCTATTTATATCCCGCCCTTCTCCGGAGACTCAGGGCGGCTTACAGTTTCGACACATCCATGAAATTTTCCAAGGTTGCAAACCTCTGGAGTGACTTGCTTGAATTTATCTACATTTAAATAGGTAGAGAATTGGGGATTTGCAGCTAGACCTAAGTTTTCATTTTTCTCTCAAATTCAGATTAAACTGATTGGATTCTGCCGCTGAATAAGAATTTCTAGAAGGAATTCTTCCTTAAATTAGCCCCTTATTTAAGAGGATGGAATATATTCCTCACCCTTTACCGTTCATTGTACATTATAAATATTACACAGAATCATAGCATTTCATAAAGTACAGTCAGTCCAAAGCTGGTGCCTATCAGATGTATTAGACAGACAATTCCCAGCATTCCTGCTGGAAATAAAACTCCAGTGTATACAATACATGTCATTGGCTTGAGGACCTTTACAATGATATTTATATAATTTATGTAGCTGCCCCATTCAAGCAACAGTTAGCAAAATACAGAACAGTGCATGCCCTATTTTATTGTATTATATTTCAAGCTCATATCCTGAATTAAAAATCTTGAAAAGGAAATAATTGTTTGACGGAACCTTTTGCTAGGGAACAGGTTGTCCGTGCACATGCCATGATTTTTTAAAATATGAAATCTACCTCAAACTTTTACAATTTGGACTCAGTTGGTGCCTAAAGTTTTGAACTTGTTTGTGTTGTGCAAGACATGTGCATATATATAAGGAAGCGGCGCGGAAATGTCAAATTTCTGCCAGTTAAAACACTTCTCACGGGCCCAGTTGCCCTTAAAAAAAAAAAAGGAAAAGCCAGAGCAAAGGGGAGGGTATGGTTTTCGACAGGCCACTAACTAGGAAGCCCCGGTCCTTTGCTCCCTTGCCTTGGATCCCGGCCTCCGTTTCAGCTAAGAAAATCCAAGTTCTACCGGGCTCTTTTTATTTCAAGAATCGGAACGTTGCGTAGTTTACGTAAAGCCATCTCTGGCTCTTGTTTGCGGGGGATTGATTGCTTTTGCCTTCTTCCAGCCGCGGCTTCAATCGATGTGCGGGGGCTCCATGCAGCAGCCTGTTCGACGGAGCGGTCCTCGGGCCAGACTGCTGCTACCGCCGCCGCCACAACCGCCGCCCACCCTGCCTCCACCGCCGCCCGCCCCGCTTCACCTGCCCGCCCAGTCGCCCCTTGACGCCGTGGGGGCCCCGGCAGCTGTTCTGAGCGGAGATCGATCGCGGACGAAAGACGGGCTCGTAAGTGTTGGATCCGATAGTTCCCGCGTCAGCCATTCGTTTTCTCGCACATGGAAGGCGGGAGAAGGTGGTGCCTCCCCTACGACGGAGAAGCCTCTTGTCCTATCCCCGTGGCTGTTAAAGCCGTCGCTCGGGAAGGAGGTGGAGCGCGGTGGGACCGAGAAGGAGTGGGGGATTTGTAGTTTGGTTGCTGCGATTAAGGGGAGATCCTAAGATAACAAAAGACAGAAAAAAAGATTTGGATCGAAAGATCTCCGGTCGTGCCTAAAGTGAACTCCACCCATCCGCGCCGTATATTACTTATCTAGGCCAGGATTTAATCACTAGGCATTTGTATAGATTAGGCTATACAGGTAGTCCTCGACTTGCAGCAGTCCTTTCATTCAGTGTCTGTTCAAAGTTACAACGGCACTAGAAAAAAGTGACTGATGGCCGTTTTTCAACACTTAGACCTTCCTAACATCCCCATGGTCCTGTGATAAAAATTCAGATGCTTGGCAACTGACTCATACTTATGATGGTGGCTGTGTCCTAAGCAGTGATGGAATTCAATTTTTTTTACTATCGGTTCTGTGGGCATGGCAGGGGAAGGATACTGCAAAATCTCCATTTCCTCCCCACTCCAGGGAAAGGATACTGCAGAATCTCCATTCCCACCCTACTCCAGCAGAAGGATACTGCAAAATCCCCATTCCCTCCCCACTCTGGGGCTAGCCAGAGGTGGTATTTGCCAGTTTTCCAAACTACTCAAAATTTCTGTTACCGGTTCTCCAGAACTGTCAGAACTTGCTGAATAGCACCGTTGGTCCTAAAGTCATGGGAACTGTTTTGCAACCTTTTGACAAGCAAAATAGCAATAGCCCTTAGTCTCATATACCGCTTCATAGTGCTTTACAGCCCTCTCCAAACGGTTTACACAGTCAGCATATTGCCCCCAATAATCTGGGTCCTCATTTTACCAACCTCAAAAGGATGGAAGGCTGAGTTAACCTTGACAGGTGAGAATCGGAACTGCCAGCAATCAGGAGTCAGCAGGATTAGCCTGCAAAGCTGCATTTTAACCACTGCGCCACTACAGCTTAATCAGTGGGGAAGCCAAATTCACTTTAATAACCATATTACTAACTTATCAACAGCAGCCATTCGCTTAACAACTGTGGCAAGAAAGGTTGTAAAATGGGGCAAAACTCACTTAATAAATGCCTCACTCAATAACAGAAATTTTGGGTTCATTTGTGGTCGTAAGTCGAGGACTACCTGTACAGTTCACGAGAACTGTGTGCAGCCTTTGCTGTGTGGATATGTGCAACAAGTATTCAGGCAATAGCACAGCACACCAAGCTTGTCTAGTTCTAATCTTAACTTTCTGAAATAATTGAATTCCTCAGATTTACAAAACACATTAAATTATAAAATAATGACAGTGGCTGCTTTTGCAGGTTGTACAAAGTATGAAAGAAAAATAATAAAGTTGCAAGGTTTTTTCCAGGCTTTCCCTTCCACCTTTTTTCCTTTCCTTCCCCCCTCTGCTTCTCCTGTGGCAAACTCTTTTCTCTCTGCTATTCCTGTTTCCCTCACTTGCATTTGAAAAGAAAGCTCTCATTTGTCTAGAAAGGTTCATCAATAATCATAATAATCTCATAATCAAGCATGAGCACCTGATTATCTCAAAATTCCACTTGTCACAGAAGTGGGACTTTTCTTTTACAGTAGAAAAACTTCTTTCCCTAACACCTGTTGTATCTCACTCCCTCAAAAACATTCATCTCAATAAAATCTCATGGATTTCTCACCTTTGAATCCCAAAATGTATAAGAATCTGTGTCATTCTATTGTTTGGTGTCCCTCTTTCTTGTAAATCAGGCACCCAGTGATCAATTGTTGAATAAAGTTTGACAATTTCTCCTCTGCATTGTGCTCCTTTCTTTGGCAAAAATTCCACAACAAAATTTAAGAAAGTGTGAGTGCTGTCATAAAATGTATTTGCACAACATACATAGTTTATTAAACACTGATTAAAGATTTAACCCTGTTGACTGTTCACACAGCACACTGAATCAAAAACTAACAACAATCCACTGTCTGGATTATCATAGCATAGTAACCCTCCAAAAAGCTAAATAAATTTAGCATATTATAATAATACAGTAATCAAACTACAGATTCAGTAACTATAGTTTAGCCTAACAAGCTGTAAACTGAGACATTCCATTTCTGAACTTTCCATATAGCTGTTGTGGTTCTTTTGTTCAATTGTTAGAATCTATTTTAAGAAGTAACTAGTATTACATCTTGGAACAAGGAATTATACAAATAAATTGCCTTCTTTTTAGACAATATGTAGTATCACCTTCCTGCTGTTACATTAATGGTATATGTCTATGGAGATTCTTAGTCATCCAGGTCATGGCTGTCCCAAAGCTGCTTTTTTCCAAAAGCCAATTAGACTTCCTGGTTTTTCTTTGAAGGTGCTTCACTTCTCATTCAAGAAGTTTCTTCAGCTCTGACTGGATGGTGGGAATGGAAAGATTTAATCTTGCAGACAGCTGGACATTTGCATTCTTTTCAGGGTATCCTTAAGGTCACCTGGAGGTTTATCTGTGTTATCTGGGCCACCTGAGTGGTGCAAATTGATATGGAGCCTTCTTGGAACTGTTAAAAGGACTGTTATAGATTGGAGTTAGATGATGTCTGTTGAGAGAGGGCTGTTCAATTTTGACATAGATTTAGACAGATTTAACCTTCTTTCAAACCAGAGATCCTCTCTGTCCAAAATAAGGACTTTGTTGTCTTCAAACAAAGTGCAGATGGACTGTTGAATCTAGTCCTGATGAATTTGTTCTCCATGTTGTACCCTGCATTTACGAAGTGGTTGTTTCGTTTCCCCAATGTATAGATCTGCACATGGCTCCCTGCATTGTATTGCATATACCACGTTGCTCAGTTTCTTCATTGTATTTAAAATAGATAGTGGTCAAGCAATGGTCCAGCAAGGTTCTGTCTTGTAGCAGTTGTTTTTTTCACTACCATGACAGCTTTGGTAGTTGGAATGAAGGTGGAGAGAGAAGTCACATCATAGGAAACTATGGTCTCATCCGGGTCCAGTTTTAATTTCCAAACCTTGCTGGCAAAGTCCTGTGAATTGTTGATGT
>JANHFM010001544.1:231848-243620 GCA_032468115.1 Grayia smithii | reverse complement strand
AATCCAAGAATGACATTCTGTAGTCTTATAGTAATTTTGTAGCTTGCTCCCAAAATTGTTGGTCTTTCATTGTCACAGTTAGGTCATTATTTGTGTCTCTGTGAGTCAGGTTTTGACTCCTGATGACTGCATAGACAAGTCCCTGCATAGACAAGGGTTTTCACAAGTGGTTTGCCGTTGCTGTCTTTCTCAGACTGAGAGAAAGTGACTGGGTTAAAGTCACCGAGCCAGCTGGCTTTGGGCCTAAGGCAAAATTGGAACTTGCAGTCTCCCAATTTCTAGCCAGGTGCCTTGACCTCTACACCAACCAGTTCAGGTTATCTAGAATAATTCTCTGTAAATAAGTACAGGTAGTCCTCAACTTACAACAGTTTGTTTAGTGACTGTTTGAAGTTACTGGTACAATGACACTGAAAAAGCGACTTATGACTGTTTTTCAGAGTGAACCACCATTGTGGCATCCCAATGGTCTTGTGATCAAAATTCAGAGGCTTGTCAACTGACTCATATTTATGACGGTTGCAGTGTCCTGGGGACATGTGGGGATTTTGTGAGCTTCTGACAAGCAAAGTCAATGGGAAAGCCAGATTCACTTAACAACTGTGTTACTAACTTTAACAACTGCATTCACTTATGAAATGTGGCAGGAAAGGTCATAAAATGGGGCAAAATTTACTTAACAGGTATCTCACTTAGCAATTTAGGGCTCAATTGTGGTCATTAGTCAAGCTACCTATAGACCAGAGATAAGGCCCAACTGCTCAGATGTTGGTACAGTTCACCCACAAGGCTCAGCCTCATGATTTCATTTCGCCATTAGCTGTGATCCCTTTCCTTGTCATTTGTAAATCAGAATTTGTGTCGGGCATGTATTCAAACATCACAGCTGGTCTCAAGCAGGCTGACCATATGATAGCCTAATATGATGTTACGAACCATGTTGCTTGAACTATTTTAAGGTCAGCTCAAAAAACGTTGTGAGTTATGATTGTTGCCCTTTGGCAATGGAGAATCACAGATTCTGTGTTTGTGTGCACCACCATCCTAAATGCCTCAGTCGTGAATAAACTTCCTCACTTGTTTAACTGGGGATTTAGGTAGATCCACGAATGCCATGACAACTTTTGAAGTCAGAGTAGATCATAATTCTAAATATGCAACAGGAACGAAGGCAGCGTGTTTACTGAATAGCAAAGATTCTGACTTGCTTCCTTGAATAAACTGACAGGCACTGAATCTTTTTGTATGATTATTCATCCCACCGGTCTCGATGCAATTTCAAAAAATTTAATTTTGGTTGGTTTGGGTTGGCCTGTTTAGGTATCCACTAAAATCTTTGCTATAAAGTATTGTGGCTTTTGCTAAAACCAATTAGGGGACTGTGTTAATGAAATAAGTTTGTATACTGGGTGGGGAAGCGGGGGAAGAAATTGTATTCCATTGCTGTATTCTTAAAAAAAAATATTTCACATTCTCTCTCCAGAATGTGGAAGATCAGCACTTATTAATGCATGACCAGACAGTCATAAGAAAAGGTCAGTAAGTTTACATTCTGCTGGTTTGTTGTCTTTTGTCTTTTATAGGATGGTATTTTTCACTCGTAAACTTTTTAGGAGTTTCAGATTTGCCTTTATGTTCCTTTTTGAAAAGAGACTTTGTTTAAAACAGCAAACAACTTGAGTATAAAAAAAATAAGAGATCTGCACCCCCAGGCTATCCGGTTCTTTAAATGAGCTGTCATATATACCCACGGATATATATTTTTTCTGAAAAAAGTAGGCTGTGGACATGATCAACCGGAATATTAATTTATAAACAAATATTTTACAAATCTACATTTTTTTTAAAAAAAAGTGTCTACATTCTGGATCTTGGCTTAATACAATGGATTTAAAATAAATTTAGTTTCCTTCTTGGAAACCTTGTAGCAATTCTTTGGATGTTACGTTCTGGGTTACAATACATAATGTGCAATTTTTGGAGAAGGAGTTCCATTTGTTAAAAATATGTTTTTTGTTATTATCCATTCATTGGTCATTGTAGATGCCTTGGAAGGAAAAAAAAATCCTTCATCTAAGAAGTTGGGGGAGAAATGAAAGCTCTCAGGGATAATATAAATATTTGTTTGAGAATCATGATCTCTCTTCTTTGCATTGTTATTGTTTGTGTTTATAACGTGGGCAAATCAACAAAGAAATGTTCCTGTTGCAACCAACATTTTGGCCACGGCTTCAACATTTTTTTTAGTGGGTTTCTGTTCAATAGAAAAAAAAATTTGAAGAGCACCCCCTGTCCTTTTAAAAAGAGGGGTCTCTGTTTTGGTTAAATATGTGGTAGCTTTCCCTCTGTGCCACATTAAGCCATTATATGTGCTTATCCATTAACAGCTCTAATTTACACGAGTTTAGGGGGGGTTACCAGGTTGCAGAAGGCTGTTGTATACCCAAATCACAAGCTTCTACTGGTGATATTTATAAGATTGAGGTGCAGATCCACGGTGGAGAAACTGCAGAGACATTGTCCTTTTGTTGTTGTTGTTGTTGCACAGTTCAAACACCCACACAAAAGTTTTTAGAATAAATATATAAATCAAAGGACAATATTGTCTGTAACTTAAAAGTGACAAGAGAGAAAATGTGCCTGACAAGAACCAGAAATGTTTTGTTGTCAGCTCATAACTGATTTGAGAATTATCTGAGAGTAGAACAATTTTTCCTGCTGTCTGTTTCACCTGCTTTTCAGAAATCTTCCTCCTTTGATAAATAAAGTGTCTGGCTTAGCGCTTTAATGCTTTCTTCTCCTGCCCGGTCCAACTCAAAATATTCCTGGAGAAGAGGTCAGGTTTCAACTGTTGTCAGAATGTAACTGCCAGTTGAGTATACTTTTAACGCAAATACACATCTGCTGACTTGGGTTTTCTGTGTTTTAATTTTCCTAAAGTCAAGATGTCACTCCAGGAACTATAAGGGAAGGAAAAAAAAGCATTCATTTCTTAAAAGGAATGAACTCGAGAGTTTTATTATTATTACCAAATTTATTGGCTGCCCATTTTTGCAGTTCTGCAATATGCAATAACATGACAGCAATTTTGTGATAGAATTGTTAGCCTAGCAAAAGGTATAGTCTTCCATGGTTTATGGATCTCAGAGCAAAAAGAGGAGCTTACATAAAATTATTCTTGGCTGGATTATAGACTATTGTTCTTAATTGCTAGAACAATAGATTGTATCGGCATAATTGGGGAAGGCACTTAAGCAATATAGTCCTAATACTTTGTTAAATAATAAAAGAACAATCTTTCCATATGACTGTTTCAGGTGTCTTCAAGTAATAAGTAAATCCTTGCTTTCCCTTTTCAGGTTAGGCCAGGAATGCTCTTTAATTGTTTAAAAAAAAAATGGATTCATTATGTAAGGCAACCTTCTTCAACCTGGTATCTAGAAGTCTTCAGATACCATAATCCCTTGCTATCAGACATAGAATAGCTGGGGATTATGGTAAGTAAAGTCCAATTTTGGGAGAAACACTCCATCGTAGTTTGTTTGTTTTTGTATATTTTGGCTCTCCAGGTCCCATTTCACTAACGAAAAACAATGCATTAGGTCTCCCTTGCCAGAAAGATGGACTTCTGGGTGTAGTGATCAATCCCAACGAAGTCTTCTGCTCTGTTCCTGGCCGGCTTTCTCTCCTCAGTTCAACATCGAAATACAAAGTGACAGTGGCCGAGGTTCAGCGAAGATTGTCTCCTCCCGAATGTCTGAATGCATCTCTGCTGGGAGGAGTCCTCCGAAGGTAAGCTCATCATTCCTCTGCCCTTTCTCCCTTCCCTTCCCCTCTCCTCCCTCTCCTCTCCTCTCCTCCCCTTCCCTCCCCTCCTGGGTGAAATCGTGTCCTGTCAAGGGGGCTTCCTTGGTGTCCTGTGGAGCTGAATGGCCTGTGAACAGAATAGCTTCTTGTCTCTTCTGGTTGTGAATCTTGCAAACAGGAGATAAAACGCTGCATCCTAATAGAGTTTATTTTGAAGCCTTGCCTTCACACTCTTTTTTTTTTTCCTTCTTGGCACCCTTTTGCCTTTCCAGAATTGAAAAGTGCCATAACAGGATTCATTGTGCATTCTTTTTTCCTGTTACACAGACACTCTCTACCCCCTCCCTACCCCACATTGCAAAATAAAATAAAATAAAATAATTGAATAGGAAGTCAGGTCTCCTACCAGGTTTACCCACTGCAGTCTAATGTTAAAAGGTTGTGAAGAGAAATACATGGACTATTTTAGAACAACACCATTTCCAAATTGTATTAAGATGTTGACTGAGGAAAAAAAAAGCCAAGTCCGATTTATTCCTAGGTTGTTTGAGGTTCAGAAATGGACAGAGTCAAAGCTATCAGCCGTAATTTTGAAGGACAAAGAAAAGTTGTCCTTCCGCCAAGTTTAAATCATGGGATTCCTCTTGGCCATGCCCATGTTATTTTTTTTTTCCTGCAACAGTGTGGAAGCAATTGGCAATCACTTGTAGGAGAAGAGCAGGCAGAGCTGGGGCTGGTGGAGTTAAACGTGTCATCAGTTTAGAATCATTGTGTTACCACAAGAGATCCAATTCAAGCCCACTTGAATTCTGTTGACCCTTATATAGAGTGCCAATTTAGTATTGAACTTTAGTTGACCAGATTCTTGTTTATAGGCTTGAATAAATCTTGTATGCTGCAATCTTAGGAATGGTTCTGATTTTATTACTTAACTTCTATCTAGTTTACAGCACTGATATATGCTAGTGGTATCCTGACACTGGTGGTGTCCCGTCCAAATGCTGACCATAACTGATCCTTTTTAGCTTTAGAGGGATCAGTAGAAGTTGATATATATTATATGCATCTCTTTTAATGGTACTTAATGCACATTAATAGAATGTAAATTTTTTTGTCTTGGAGTGCAATTTCCCAGCATGTCACTCAGAACCCAGTGTTTAGTCTTGAGCTGAAAGCCACATGCTTTATATTAATTTATGGATGCTTTTTAATAGGCCTTATCCAAATGAAGAAACACATCCCCACAGGAGAGAATACAAATTGACGCCATAGTTGGATCTCCTAATAAATATATAGGGAAACAAATGTGGAAATTACCGCAATGTGAATACAGTCCATCTCACCGTAGCGAGGAAGAACGTCCCAGATTTATCTTGTGTAGATTTCAATCTGTTACCTGAGTCTTCAGCTTTTGATAGGCAATTTCAGCTCTCTCTCTCTCTCTCTTTTTTTTTTAAATTATTATCCTGTGTGGAAACTGAACTCAGATTGTGTGATTGTGTGGTGCTTCATCAAGATTATGAACTATGATCCACCAATTCTTGAACTCAAAAAGCTTGATCTGCGTGTAGGATTCATATCCACCCTACCTTTTGAAATAACGTTCATCTTAAGTTGTTCTGTTTGGCAGTTCTCCAGAATGGTTTAACTATGATCTAGAGCAGGGGTCTCAAACCTCGCAACTTTAAGCCTGGTGGACTTCAACTCCCTGGCTGTGGGTTTGGTTATCAGGGTTGTGGGTGGAGGGTAGGGGGCCTGGTTCTATTATCAGAGTTCTGTATCCCTCTTCCCATTTGATGGTGGGTGCCCATTTGTCTAGCCATGCGAGGCCTAGTATGATGGGTCCGGCCATCTTGGTGGTGACTATGAAGCGTATGAGTTCTTGGTGGCCCCCTAATTCCATTTTGATTGGTTCAGTGACTTCGGTGGATGGGGCTCCGCCTATCAGTGAGCCATCTACTTGTGAAAATTGGATGGGGTGTTTTAGGGGTCTGGTGGGTATCCCCAGTTGTTTTACAATGTGGGGTCCTATTAGGCATCTGGTGCAGCCTGTGTCTATTATAGTTTTAAATTCTCCTTGTTTACCCGTGTGTGGGACAGTTAGTTTTAAGATAAAAGAAAAAGGGTTGACAGGTGCACTCACCATTGGGTCGTCGTCCGTGTCTTCTGTGGAAGGATGAGGTTGTTTGTCTGCGGTTTCCTCCATTGGATTGCAGAAGTCAGTTTGTTGGTTGGCGAAACGGCTAGGTTCGGTGGGGTTTTTCCTTCCTCTGGTTATGTGGGTTGGTGGTTGTGGTCGTGGTGTCGGTGCTGGGGCTCGACATGTGGATGCACGGTGGTCTATTTTTTCACAGCGGTAACATTTTAGTTGGTTTGGGGTTCGTGGCCTTATCGCCGTGGTTGGTGGTGGTGATGGTTGCCTTGGTTGGTATGGTCAGGGGATGGGTGGTTGCCAAGCGGGCCTGCCAAACTGACATAGTTTTCTGTCAAGGGATACTGCATTGTCATACCAGGCTTGAAGGGTCCTCCCTCCTCTTCAGGACCTACAACCAATTAATTCCTCCTTCATCTTCTACCAAATGCTGCCCTTGTCCTTCCGTTAATTACATAACCTTATTATGACTATCACACCACCTCCCTTCTCCCCCTCCAAGAGCTGGCAGCTTGGAATGTAGTTAACATGATTTCCAAGCCTGACACCCAGCCTGTTTCGCCCAGCCCCAAGCACGGAGGGTAGCACAGCCACCAAGCTGCCCATGCTTCCCTCCTTCCCTCCTGGCACATCCGAGGGTCCCATCCTCCAAGCCCAAAAGATCCTGCGGTGGTCAGGGGCCACCTTCATTACCCCCAGCCTGTTGCACCCGGCCCCGAGCATGGAGGGTAGCACAGCCGCCATGCAGGGAGGTGAATGGTGCTGTCCCCCCAGCTCAGGAGGGGACTTGTTTGAAGTGCAGGAATGTCCTCCCGACCTCTTCCTCCCTCCCTGGCTCTGCCTTTGTCTGTGGTGCATCGGGCGAGCCAGGCAGGGCGGAGGCAGCCTCCAACCACCACAGGACCTTTTGGGCTTGGAGGATGGGCACCTCGGGCGCACCAGCAAGGAAGGAGGGAAGCACGGGTGGCTCGGTGGCTGCACTACCCTCCATGTTTGGGATGGAGCATAACAGGTCAGAGGCGGCAGAGGTGGCCACCGACCACCACAGGACCTTTTGGGCTTGGAGGATGGGACCCTCGGGCATGCCAGGAAGGAAGGAGGGAAGTGCGGGAGGCTCGGTGGCTGCACTACCCTCCATGCTCAGGACCAGGCGCAACAGGCTGGGGCTGGCGGAGGCAGCCCCTGACCACCACAGGACCTTTTGGGCTTGTAGGATGGGACCCTCAGGCACACTAGGAAGGAAGGAGGGAAGCACAGGCAGCTCATCAGCTGCCCTACCCTCTGTGCTCAGGCCGGGTGCAACAGGGCGGGAGCAGCGGGGCTCACCCAGCATGGAGAAGACAAAGTCCTTGGCGGTGAGGATCTCCAGGGCATGCTGGTCATCGTAGTCGTGCTGGTCCTGCTGGGTGAAGTGGAAGGCAGGAGGAAAGCATGGCAGGATGACGGGCCAGGGACTGATTCATGGGCGTGGCCAGCCAGTGATCACTACCGGATCAGCGAGCCAGCCCCAGTCTCTGCTACCGGATTGCATGATCTGGTGCGATCCGGTAGCATTTCACCCGATTCAGAGAAATGCAATGCTCATGGATTTTAGAATGATTCTCTTTCTCAAATCTTGGGGCTTTTAGTTGCAGTCTTAATTGATTCAGTTCTCAGTCTGGTTTATTGTGTAGACTTCTGAAACATATAATCTGGAGTTAATTTGAAGGAAATCCTGTTCGTTTTATTCTTTTTTTAATGGCCTATTTTAAGAAGCCTGAAGCTGCTGTTGTACTGAAATTAGGCAAGTGGCAAGAAAGTGTGTGCTTTTTTTCCCTTAGGGGTGGTGTCTTATTAAATAAATAGATGTCTTGGGTTCAGCAAATACAGCTTAGGAAGGACAAAGGCAAAATGGACTGCTAACACCCACCCATTTACATGGCCACACCCACTTAGCCACACCTGCCCAGTCACATGACCACCTAGCCATGCCCACTCAGCCAGTCTGGCCCCCCAACAGTCTGAGGCCCCGTTTAAAAAGTTTGAGGACCCCTGTTATATATATACATAGACAAAAACACAAGACAAGGACATAAGAAAAGAGGAAAAGAATTAAAATAGAAGGGCATTAAGAAACAGCTTTTTTGATCTTCACTCTGAAGCCGGAATTATACCTACTAGGCATGAAACAATACACAACAAACAATAAAGACTGGTATCTATTTATTCATATTATAACAGCGGCAAGGCTAGCAATAGTCCAATATTGGAAAAATGAAAATCTACCTCTGGAGCAATTGGTTATATCCAAAATTTTATAGATTGACATTTATTCTTAAAAACAAACAGGATGCGTTATTTTATAACTCATGGGATAAATGGTATTCTTGGTACCATAATAGACTCTCACACAATAAAATGAATAATACAGATAAATAGATTAAAACAAATTGCTGGAGCAAACAACTATGTATATAGTTTAATTATATGTGTCAATGCAGAAGATGTATGACATACATTAAATAAGTCAGAATGATTTTACAAACTATATCGAAGGGGGTAGGATGACTCCTCAGTCGTCTAAACTTTGTCTTTTATGTTTAGCATTCCTCTTGTTCTGTCTGATCTGTTTTTTCCCCCTCCTTTGTTCTTCTCACTTCGTTTGTTGTAGACTTGTCATTTTTTGTATTTTTGCCTTTTAATGTTTGTAGATATCAATACTTATTTTTATAAAAAAAAAAAGAAACAGCTTTATGAGAACTAGTCTAAACTTGGTGACTAATCCATATCACCTCTCATCTTTTCTCTAGAGTTACCAGTTGAAATTTCTGCTGATAGATGTCAATTTGGAAGAGCTTCATTCACAATGAGAGCAATGGCATATAGAATGGCCTTGTGATGGCAATTAAGCTTCGTGTTACCTATCTCACCCTTTGCCAGTACAGTAAGTGTTGAATCGTGGGTGGAGAAAGGCAACAGGACACCGGAATCAGGCTAAAAGCTTTTATTAGAACTCCGTACAGCAATGGCAATCCTTAGCCGCAGCAGCTCTTTTTAAAGGGTGCTGTCTGCGGCTTCAGCCACTGACATGTGCTTGATTTTTCCCACTGGACTTCGGAGCCTCTGATTGGCTCCTATATCCAGCTACTCAAATATCTAACACCTCTGCCCTCTAGGATAGAACTATCCAATCGGTGTTCATTCAAGCAACATAGTCCTGTAAATAGGCAGAGCGACGGTGGGCTGTGCCTGACTTGTGCAGTTCAGTTGGTTCTGGACAGAGAGATTGGATTCTTTGTCTCTCCTGGTGGATCTATTGGAACCCTCTCGAACCCTCTGACTGGTGTGGTCCTCTCTTTTTGGATTTCTACTGTCTCCCTCTCTGGTGATCTCAGGAAACAGTGACTTCTGGACTTCACTGGAAACCCTCAGCTAAGTGATTGCGAGTTCTCTCCAGGCTTGAGTGTAACTGTTGTGTTTCTGTTCTAGTGTTTTGTAGGGCCTGGTCTACTCCTATTCTTTCTTGGTGGTTTCTTTCCTCCTGCTCTGAGGCCTCTTCCCTCATGTTGTGTTCTTTCCTTGTTATTCGGCCTCGGAGTTGATCTATGTGCCTCTTCCACTCTCTTCCATCCTCTGTTTCTACCTGGTAGGATAGAGGGCCCATAATTTGGGTAATTTGTGCAAGTACCCAAAAAGGTAATTTTTTGTGTAAACTTTGTCTCCTATCCATAAAACCCTACACTTACTTGTTGAATCTGCTGGGTTTTCCATGTTGTATTGTGAGTGTAGTCTGTGTAGTTGGGATCTCAACTTCCTTCCCATTAATAGTTCCGCAGGGCTTCTGTGGATGATTGCACTGGGTGTGATGTGCTGTATATTTAATAATTTGTCTATTCTTTCCTGAATGTCCCTAGGGCCCAACCTGTTTAGTGATTCTTTTGTTGTTCTCACCATCCTCTCAGCCTGTCCATTCATGGATGGCTTTCCAGGCGTGGAGAGTGCGTGTCTTATTCCTTGTGTGGCTAGAAATATTTCAAATTGGTTCGCAGTGAATTATGGCCGTTATCTGAAACTACTATGTCGGGCAACCCATGTGTTGCGAATAATCTTCGCAACACTCGTATAACTGCTTCTGTTGTTGTGGATGCCATGAGGCTTACTCCAATCATTTAAAATAGGCATTGACTATAATTAAAAATGTATGTCCCTTGCATGGCCCTGCAAAGTCTATGTGTATGTGGGACCATGGTGTCTTTGGGCTTTCCCAGTCCTGTGTGGGTGCTGTGGGTGGTGTTGGCTTGGATTCCTGACAAATCATGCATGTTGCTACCCATATTTCTATCTCCTTGTCCATCCTGGGCCACCAGACGTAAGTCCTCACTAAGGCTTTCATCTTGACTATCCCCAGTTGTCCCTCGTGGAGTGTCTCTAGAATAACTTTCTGCAATACCCTCGGTATTACCACTCTGTCCCCCCACAATACACAACACTTCAATCCCGACAGTTCTGTTTGGCGCATTTTAAATGGTTTTAATTTTTTGGCTACCATACCTTCTGGCCATCCCCTCCATATCCAGTTCAAAATTCGTACCTTTGGAGGTAGCTCTTGTGATCTCTGCTGCTGTGATCAGTGTGTTAGCAACAGTCTCTATTAGGAAAGTGGTTGTTGCTGAAGCAGGATCTTCAACTGGTTCTGGTAATGGGGATCTGCTGAGTGAGTTGTCATGGTCGATTGTCTTGCCCAGTCGGTAGTGTAGTTGGTAGTTATATGCGGTGAAGAATTCAGTCCATCTCATCATTCTTGGCATAAAACCTGGGGGGGTTGGTTTGTCTCCTGCGATGATTTGCAAAAGTGGTTTGTGGTTGGTGATTAATTTGAACCTTCTGCCATACACATATGCATGGGATCTTTTGATTCCAGCAAGTGCAGCCAGCACTTCTTTGTCCAGCTGGCTGTAGTTCCTTTCCAGTTTGGACAAAGTTTTTGAATAAAATGTGATGGGGGCTTCTCTACCATTGGGCATACAGTGGCTCAAGATAGCCTCTATTCAGAAGGGGAACGCATTGCATGTTAGCCTTAGAGGTAAATATTCATTATACTGTACAAGAACACTGCCAAGGTTAAAAGTCCTTTTATTTGGTTGAATGCATTCGCCTCTTTTCTTCCCCACTTCCATTCTGCCTTTTTATCGAGCAGTCGGGTGTAGAGGTTCGGCAATTGTTGCTTTCTGTGGCAGGAAAATATTATAGAAATTTAGTAACCCCAGAAAAGCTTTTAAGTCTGTTTTATTTTTCGGGGTCAGTGCTTCTCTGATTGCTCTGTTTCCCACTGGTGGGATATATGCTGGAGTTGTCAATCAGATACCCTAGGAATTCTGTTTTTTCCACTGCTAGTTGACATTTGTTCTTTTTCACTTTTAACCCCATTTCCTGGAAATGGCTTAATATGGCATGCAGCCTTTGCTTTAGTTGGTCTTTGTTGATGGCTGATATTAACACATCATCAAAATAGGGAACTACCCCTTCTATTCCCTGTAGGAGGTGCTCCATGAGGCTCTGGAATAGTCCTGGGGCCACACTTATCCCAAACGGCAGCCTTTTACATTTGAATGCCCCCTGATATGTAACAATGGTTTGGGCCTCTGCTGTGACATCATCAACTGGTAGCTGTTGGTATGCCTGGACCAAGTCGAGCTTTGCAAAGATTTTTTCTCAGCTCAAAGAATGCAATAAATGTTGCACAACAGGCACGGGATATGCGCTCTGTTGTAGGGCCTTATTTAATGTGCACTTATAGTCTCCGCACAAACATACTGACCCATCTGGCTTCGTGG
>JANHFM010001544.1:158257-168996 GCA_032468115.1 Grayia smithii | reverse complement strand
GCTGCAGGAGGCATCTGTCCCATCTCCCCCTCCTCCCCCCCTCCCGGCCTGCAGAGGAGAACTACAATGTTGATCCAGCCCTCAAAGAAATCCAGCTTGACACCCCTGCTTTAAATGAAAGCTTTGCTTTTGTTATTAGAGGCTTTAGGGTGTTATATTAAGTGGATGCATGCCTGGATTCTAAAGGAATTACTATAGCTTTTCCATGCCATCCTCTACTTGAATACACCATACAACCATGATAACAAGGCAGGTTCATTTCTCTGCTTTCTGTCACCTGAGTAATGAGTCACACAGAAGACCTGAATGTGACTTTGGTCAACATCTGAGATCTTTGTTCTCCTGGCCTTCAAAGAGCAGAAAAAGGTTCCGTTTCAGCTGTCAGAAACAGAAATCATTTGAGTGAAAGTTTACTTAAATGTGCAGATGGATTTCTTCCAAATTTAAGTAGATTGCACCCACGTTAGAAAAACAAAGAAGAAGAAGAATTCTTATCCTATTTAATTTTCTTCTGATGGAATTCATAATATAGCATGAGGGAAAGCATCCATCCTATATGGGGTATGCTTTTCCCTTGTAATTACATTAACAAAGGTATTATCCGATCTCTTTAATCAGTTCATTAACATTTAAATCAGTTTGTATACCCCCAATCTCAAACTAGGTCATGGTATAGGTATTCTATAATGGATGAAAGGGCATAGGAGACAAGATTTGTTTTTTAAAAAATGGATTCAAAGAGAGAAGACTTTTGAGACTTACACTGCTATTTTGTGAAATAGTAAAACACAATTTCAGACAGTGAAATTGTGGAAGTTCCTGATATTAAGAGTCCTCACATGTAACATGCAAAGGAATCTCTTGGGCAGCTGTCCTTGTGAAGCAACAAGAAGATTGATTGATATTGGCAACCAGAAAGAATCCTGGCCATGTAATGGCAAAGCAGATAAGTCTGACCATAAGCAATATTGTAAAGCTTTGACAGAATATGACAGTTTGTGTCAATTTGACCGCTAGCAACATTGTAAGACTTTGACGGAATATGTCATTTTGCGTCAATTATCTCCTGAATGCCATGTCAAATTTGTGTCTTTGCAAGAGGCATCTTTCTCTTATGCCTTTGAAAATGGCCCTATCAATGTCACGAAGCCAAGGAGAACTGGCACTGGATACAGCAAAGTGGAGAAGGCTTAGCATACTTTCCAACAATTTGGAAACAAGCACAAAGGACATTTTTCTAAGGTAGAGTTGGGTGAAAATCCCCATAATGCTATTTCTTCCATTTAGATTTTTCTAAGACCAAGGTCTTTTCTACCAATCCTTAATGAAGAAATGTGGACATTTTGATGATTCCAATTTTTTTAAAGTGTAATTTCCTGTCACTGCTATAGTCTAGTTTAATACATTAATTTATTTTGGATCCTTGAGATCCAAAATAGGCTACATTAGGGGTTCAGCTGCACTTCCTTCATAATCCAGAACAAGGATCAGCTCTTTTGAGAGAGCACAAACAGGTGATGTCATCTTTAACCTGCCTTTAGATTTCTGGAAAGGTGGATCTCCCTCCATGTTTTATTTCTTTGCATCAGAAGGAATGTTTTCCTCTTCCCACTGGTGTAAGCGGTTTGATTCACCTACTGCATGTCAATCCATTTTATACAAATGTTTCTGTTCTTATTGGCCGGCGTGTGTTCTGACACTCCACCCAGGGGTGAACTTCAGCAGGTTCGGACAGGTTCTAGAGAATCGGTAGTGGAAATTTTGAGTAGTTTGGAGAACCGGCAAATACCACTTCTGGCTGGCCCCAGAGTGGGATGGGAATGGAGATTTTGCAGTATCCTTTCCCTGCCATGCCCACCAAGCCACACCCACAGAACTTGTAGTAAACAAATTGAATTTCACCAATGACTCCACCCTCAATTCCCAATCTACCTTTGATTAATATTTTGTACTTGGCTGCTTACCATGATGAAATGCTGGACTTTTCCAAGGATGTGGGTGGCTACAGGTAGTCCTTAACTTACAACAGTTCATTTAGTGACCATTCGAAGTTCCAAGAGCGCTGAAAAAAGTAACTTATGACTGCTTTCACACTTATGACTGCTGCAGCATCCCCATGATCACATAGTCAAAAGTCAGATGCTTGGCAAGTGATTCATATTTATGATGCTTGCAATGTCCCAGGTTCATGTGATCCTCTTTTGCAATTTTCTGACAAGCAAAGTCAAGGAGGAATCCAAGTTCACTTAATAACCATGTTACTAACTTAATAGGCTGCAGTAATTCACTTAACACTGTGGCAAGGGAAAAAGTGGCAAAATTCACTCAATTTTCAAGTCTCACTTAGCAACAGAAATGTTGGGCTGAATTGTGGTTGTAAGTCGAGGACTACCTGCATTATACTGTTCTTGACTTTTTTCTTTTAAAGGTTCAGCAACAGAAAGATTTGATGCTGTTTCTTTATCTTTTAACTGCGAGGAATTCTTCTAAGTTTTCCTTTTACTGCAGGTAACTAAAAGAACTGTAAAACGTGTCTTTCTTTCCCACCAGGGTCTCCAATTGATGTTTTGTTTTCCTGGCATGTCAAGGACAAAAGAAGGGAGAATCCTATAATTGGGCCTGCATTAAGCTGACCATCCCAGTGGCCAACATGGAGGAAAAGATTGACATCTGTAAAGGGGATCCTGATGTGGCTTTATCTCCAACCAGTTACTGGACAAGGGACAAGCAGTTGAAGGCTACAGCGTAGAAAAGCCCTTTTAACTGCCTGCCATATAGTTATTAAAAATGAAAAAGTAATAAAGAAAAAGAGGAACTGCATTTAGCAACACTAAATGAACATAAAAAGGTTTAAGAAACCTTAAAGAACCAGGCATTCAAAATCCACTGTCTAAATCAGGGATTCCCCAGGGTTCATTCAAATAATGTCCTAGAATTTACTTCCTGGTGAAAACAGCAGTGCCGTGATACATTCCCATTATAGCTTATAGATCCTGTAGGGCAGGGGTGGGTTCTACTTACCTTTACTACCGGTTCTCTTCATGCATGCGCTTTGCGTGTGATCGGCGCGTGAAGGCTCGCTTTGCTCGCATTCGCGGGCTCTGCGCATGCGCATGAACTACTCTCCTTGAAAAAAACCTGAAACAAGCACTCTGCACATGCGCAGAGCAGAGAAACATAAGTACGGGTGTGCGGGTGGGCCCAGCTCCTGGCTGGGGAGAACTGGTTCGGTGAGGTCATACCGTCACCGCTACCAGATCGTGCAAACCGGGCCGAACCGGGAGCAACCCACCACTGCTGTAGGGTAAACCAGATCAATTTCCTATTCAATTTTGACTCACAAACTGAATTGCCTTTCTTTGAACTGCAGAACTCCAAATCAAATAAGAGCCCAAATCAACTGTTTGGTGCCTGGTGCTTCAGGAATTGAGTCTAAAACTTCAGTAGAAACAATGTCTTACAAAAAACAATTAAAGGAGCATGGTGTATTTAGTGTTGAGAAAGGAAAAATTAGGGGGCATTTAACATTACTATTCAAATAAATAAAAGGATTAGGGATGAAAATCAACCTGTTCTTTCCAGAGTGCAGAAGACAGAATGATGGATTGTTAGATGACAAAAAGTCATATTTCACCTGTATGTGGAGATGCACTTTCTAACAAAAAGAACAGTTTGACAATGCAACCATTTACCCAAAGATGTAGTGTAAAGTTATACCCTACATCCACTTTGTTGTATGTACAAAGTTAGTTTAGTGCAGTGGTTAAGGTGCTGGCCTAGAAACCAGGAGACTGTGAGTAGAACAGAAGACTCTCCTTAAACATGGAAAACTGGCTGGGTGACTTTGGGTTAGTCACCCTCTCACAGCTCAACCCACCTGACAGGGTTGTTGTAGGAAAAAAATAGGAGGAAGAAGGAATATTAGGTATACTTGTGCCAGCTTGAGTAGTTAATGAAAAAAAGGTGTGATTAAAAAATCTGTTAAAATAAACCAACACAACCAACTTTATTTATTTCTTTTTTTAAAATATTGTTTTTATTATTTTTATATCACAAATTCCATTTCTAAATTGAACAGTGTGTTTTCTAGGTAACAAAAGTGTTAAAATTAAAACATCCTCATAATCATTATGATCATATCAACATACAAACATATAGTAGATACTCTCAATCATTGTTATAAAGTATACTATCTTCCATATTAGCATCAATTATATAAGCATCAAAATATTTATCAATTTTTCTTTCTCATATAATCCATGTTTCATATAATCCCGTCGATCTGATCTCTGTATCTATCAACTTTGTAAAAAAGTTCCCATGTCATAAAATATTCAGCATCTTCTTTTTCTTTAATTTTTAGCTTTAACCTATCCACTTTATTTATTTCTTTTATTAAAATTATATGCCTGCTAAACATCTGTTACAGTGCTTTATTTTCAACTCATGCACGGAGCAGAGCCTTACAACTTCTTCTTATCTATGATTCTATCTACGCAACTGTATTTTCAAATAACCAATTCAAAATGATCTGCTGTGGGAATTCATACCATTGGCATGACCAGGGGTGGGTTCTACTTACCTCCACTACCGGTTCTAAAGGTGCACGAGCTTCCCGCGCATCTGGCGCGCACTCCGCGCGCTGAACAGGTGCTCCCACGCATGCGCAGAAGCTTTTTTTGATGGAAAAATGTCAAAAAAGGCTTCCTGCGCATGCGCGCAAGCGTGCTCTGTGCGCAGAGCAGTAAATGCGGGCGCATGGGGGGGCAGGTCTGGGATGCGTAGAACCAGTTCGGTGATGTCACAGCGTCACCGCTACCTATTCGCGTGAACTGGATCGAACTGGAGGCAACCCACCACTGGGCATGACACAAAATTCCCAGCAAACAGTCAATTTCCAGTTCTGTGGAAAAAACAACTGTCAGCTATTCAGACTGTAGGCTCATTGGATGGGTGAATTCTGGAGTGAAGATCTTAAACGTTTAAGGCTGTACATCGAGGAAGATAATATAGTGGTTATTCAAGAACTTTTAAACACTGTGTGCCAAATAGGTTAAGCTGACAGGATGTTTTCCATGTAATATTTAATTTGTTAAAAGGGAAAAAAAACACTCACTGTCAGCACTGCAGGTTGAGTTAACATTCCAGACAAAGTTTAGTGTATAACTCAACCAAATGGGAACCTCTGATGTAGTACAATTGTCCAAACAGCATTTCTGTGGTTCACCACTCCATCTTTAAAGCACTTTGAGTCTTGTTCAGATTTTTATTTGTTTGTTGGAATTCTTCCATTTAACCCCAAGAACCACTTTCAGTCATGACAAAATTTAATACATAGCCTCCCATTTAAAGACATGGAAAAATTCCGTACCACAAACAAAATTTAAACCCCCAAACACACTAATAGAATTCAGCAGTAGCCACACTAATAAACTGACAAAGCAGTGTTTGCATGATTTCAGTTATGAAGAAGAGGATGTTTCTAATCAATTATTCCTTTTTCGTTATAGGCGGCCTAATCATTTCTCCACACTTAATATTAAATGAACAAGCAGTTTAAGAGTGGTAGTAGGAAGTTTGTAGTAATGATGGGAAGAAGATAAAAAAATTACCTTCAGATTTTCAAGATTCTGTTCGTGTAGCCATACAATAAAGTAGAATTAGTTCAGGTTTCCTATCTGGTTTACCTAAGTGGGCTGACATCAACCTTGCAAGTCTTAAAGTACAAATTTCCTGAGTTGCTTTAAACTGCCTGAACAGTTAGGGTGGGTTTTTCAAAAAAAAATAAAATTCTCTGACAGTTAAAACATTGGGGGCTTCTCCTTCTTTTGTCTTACTGTTTCCTAGTGTGAGAAGTTTTATATCCAAATATATTTCATTCTTTATACTGTTTCCCTCTTCCCTTAAAATATTAACAGAATCCACAATAATATGAAATCAGTAGCTCCACAAGATAATTGACAGTCAAGCTGAAACTAAGTCAACTAAAATTAGCAAACCCCCAAATAGGTTACCCAGAACTATATCAAAGGTTAAGGTCTGGAAACACAAACAGTTATTAAATTAGGTTTACCAGAGGAACTGCATATTCACAAAAAGAAACAAAGCTACACACACACACACACACACACACACACACACACACACATGCCTGTCATCCTAGAATCAGCACGTAGACACTTTCTGTACCCTGGACAAGCTCCCCCTGTACCCCATTTCTCTGCAGCCTGCCCGTAAATGCAAACTGTTTTCCTCTTAGGAATAGATATTTCTTCTTTCCTCACAGCTGTCTGGATTTAATTTTAATTATTTTTGCACAGGCCTGGGTCAAGTTGGAACCCCAAATTATTCTTCTGATACTAGATTGCATCTCTTCCCCTTGTCCCTCAAAGTCATTCATACATTCCATTACATATATTATTGACCATAACATATATCTAAGAAGGAGGAGAAAACTGTATGAGAAATGCATTGATCACAATATGCTAGTGCTTTTGAACCCTTTTTGAGAGCCTCCCTGGTGTAATGGTTAAGATGATAGATAATCTAAGAGCGATCTAAGTTCTAGTCCATCATGAGTCACAGAAGTTCATTTGGACCAGTCATTCTCACATAACCAAGCCTATCTTACAGTATCATTAAAAATAAGAGGTAACGGTAAAGGTTTCCCTTGTACATATGTGCTAGTCATTCCCGTGCTCATCTCTATTTCAAAACCGAAGAGCCAGCGCTGTCCAAAATGTCTCCGTGTTCATTTGGCCAGCATGACTAAATGCCACAGGCACATGGAATGCTGTTACCTTCCCACCAAAGGTGGTTCCTATTTTTTCTACTTGCATTTTTTACGTGCTTTCGAACTACTAGGTTGACAGAAGCTGGGACTAGTAACAGGAGCTCACCCTGTTATGTGGCACTAGGGATTTGAACTGCTGAACGGCTGACCTTTCGATCGACAAGCTCAGGGTCTTAGCCACCGAGCCACCGCATCCCTATAAAATAAGAGGAGGGAGCACTATATGTGTTGCCTTGAACAATAAGCAGAATAAAAATCTTATAAATGAATAAAAGCAACACACAACGATAAGGTCTTACTGTGACTCCACGTAGCTCAGGGGAATTCAGGAAGAGCAGCTGATTGAACTGAATGGCTGTTAGCAATCTGCCATCATAACTAATAACTCTCAGGCTGCAAGTATTATCTGCCATGGATTATTGCCTTAAGCTGAATTTAACTTTATTGTAAGTTTGAGCTGAAAAAAAATGTCTGCTTCAATTTTTTTGCATATTCGCTGAAATTCTCAAGTCCTACTTGAAATTATCACCATGATATTTTATTGAAAGCTAACTGAAATTGAACGTTTTCAGAATAATTCATCATGTTGTAATATGCAACTATTACAGTTTGGTGGAGTGCTTAAGACAAGCTAAAAACCAGGTGGCTGTTAATTGTAGTCTTTCCTTAGGCATGAAGTCTAAGCTGGATGACCTTGGGGTATTAGAAAGAGAAGAATAATTAGGTAATACTGTAACTGGAATATTATTGGGAAATGCCAGGGCTATAGGCTAAACTGGGAAATCGAAAAAGTATTATGGAAGATGGCAATGAAAAACCATAAATATGTTGTTGCCAAAAAACTAGACCAATGTCCCCATAGAATCAAGGAATTGATTCTGACTCAAGGGGAATTTTTTAATAATCCAAATGAATGCAAATTAGTTGTGAACATGTTCAATATAAAAAAGAAGATTAAGATATGAAAGGATGACTTTTTTATCATTGCTTCTAGGCAACCTCCTTTTAAGAGACTTACATTTACAATTACATTTGTAGTTTTTTTCTTTAAACTACAGTATCTGACTGACATAATTTCTAAAGCATTATTTAATTCCTGATTCCTAAGACATGCATTCATTTATTTCCAACATACTGTGTTGCTGCACTAAATGAGAATTTCATTAATCTATAAATGCCCTTGTTTGTTTTCAAAAGGAAAGTTTTATTCACTTTGACTGAATTAAAAAATGAGAAGCCAATTGTAACAGAGCTGGAGTGGATAAACCAGCTTTCCCTGAGGGTTTTTCTCTTAACAAGGGATTGATTAGCAAGATGGCACTCAGAACTGTGAAGAGACCCCTCACTACACTTTACCTTTAAGTATTTGAAAAGGCAAGGAAGGGGAAAACTAGTAGGCAGTGCAGGGAAGTGCAATGGCCAGTTTGGTTTAGACTCTAGGGCAGGGGTGTCAAACTCAAGGCCCACGGACCAAATCCGGTCCATCGAGTGCTTAAATCTGGCCCCCGGGGACCGGCATGGAAATATCAAAGAACCGGCCCACAGTACCTCATGAGACCCCCATGTGGCCTGTTTTCAGCCTCTCCAACCTCCAGCAGCACTCTGCTGGCCAAACACGAACCACATGGAGGCCCCGTGAAGCCCTTGCATAGCCCATTTTCAGCCTCCCTGGCCTCCAGCATCACTCTGCTGGCCAAAAACAGGCCCCATGGAGGCCCCATGGGCCCTCTGCACAGCCAGTTTTCTACCTCCCCAGCATCCAGCAGTACTCTGCCTGCCAAAAATGGGCCCCACTGAGGTCTTGTGCGGCCTCCGTGGGGCCCGTTTTCAGCTGGGAGAGTGCTGTAGGAGGCCATGGAGGAGGAAGGTGCGGGGTGTGTGTGTGCAGCCCCCCCATGCCCCATTTCGGCTGGCAGGGTGCTGCATGAGGCATCCGTCCCGCTTCCCCCCACTAGTCCACAGAGGAGAATTACAATGCTGATCCAGCCCTCAAAGAAATACAGTTTGATATCCCTGCTCTAGGGGTTAAGACACTGGCCTAAAAACCAGGCAACTGTGAGTTCCAGTCCTGCCTTAGGCATGAAAACCAACTGGGTAATTTTGGGTCAGTCATTCTCTCTCAGGCCAACTCACTTCATAGGCTTGTTGTTGGGGAAAAAATAGGAAGAGAAAGGAGTAATTGACACCTTGAATTACTTATAAAGTAATAAAGGCAAGATAAAAATCTAATAAATAAATAAGTAAATAACTAGCTTGGACCCTGAATGATAATATACTCTTTTATAAGTATTATTGAGGAATTTCGTTGTTTCCGCATGGGGACAATGACAATTAAGATTTATTCTATTCTATTCTATTCTATTCTATTCTATTCTATTCTATTCTATTCTAGGAATATACTTCATCTCTAAATTATCCAAGCTTTGAGATTATGCACACCTTGGATTTATGTGTATGGACTGTAATCCACCATAAGATATTTATAGGCTATGAATATTTAAAATATTTGAATATTTTGTATGTACACACACAAATAGGATATTGTGCATAAAACTCACACTTCTTTATTTCCTTAGTCAAGGCATATTTTTAAAAGGCATTTTGAATTGCATGGCTTCTTATTATATTTTCCTCTGACAAGAGGAAACGTTTCCCCTTCCTCTTTCATATTTTGAGATATGATGTTAATTTTGACTAGCACGTTTGGTTAATTTCAGGGTGACACATCCAGATTATTGTGCACATTTTTCCTTCTACGTAATTGTGTGAATTGACTTCCATTGAAGAGTTAATTGCTTTCCCATTGGTTCCTCATCTCTTTCCCCCCATGGCGCATTTGGAATAAGTCTTATCAAAACACAGATGAAAATCTCACGAGTTATCATAATTTATAATTATATTTACTATGAAAGAGTAAGTCCCATCCCAGGCTTTAGGCATGCAAGAAATGTTCTTTTAACAAGACTAATAAGAAGATATGTGGTTTGTGCACACACACAAAAAAACTTGTCCTTTAGTCAACTCCGACACTGTGTTGTTATTATGGTGTGCTTGTTTCTATACATGGTCAAAATCACAATTTAGCTTTCTGCCAAAAATGATAGTCACAATTCCCTTGATCCTATTTTACTCTCCTTGCTTTTGGTCTGCTTCTCTTATTCTCCCCTGCTGTCAAATCTATGCTGTTTTCTCTTTTAAACCCAGCAAAAGAAGACAACAATGAATAGCATCCATGAGGGAAACTGACTGTCCAGCCCCCTTTCCTTTCTCCAAATCAGAAGCCAACACTACAAATATATGCTAGCGTTTAAGATGTGAGATCTGTGGTGCTATCATTCAGATGACTATTAACATTAATAAATTGTGGCTCCTCCATTTTAAAAATTGTGAGGAGAAACATAATCTCCCCCTAAACGTTCTGTAATGCTCTGGATTATATTCCATAAAGGGGTATTGTTGGTCATTCAGTTGGAGTTTCTCTAAAACATTTCTTTAGAAGAGTCACCTTCCTGATTGTGGCTGGTCCCAGAAGCTAAGTATGGTGGCTCTGGTCAATAATCGGATGAGAAACCACTTGAAAATTCTTTTTTTTTTACACGTTTTTTATTTTTTTACAAACATATCAATGCGGGAACAGTGGCACCTGGGTGTCAAACATTCTAATATAAATAAAACTAGTAGAATTAATCATAGTTATTACATTCAATCAACTTATATATTTCTAATAATGATACATATTTATATTAAGTTGCAGTCTGTCATTATTCAATTATTCCATGTTTTCTCTTGTTATTGCTTTTATTTTATTATATAAAAGTGTATAACTAATATTTCCCCTTCTCTTATTTCTATCCATTACTCCCGTGTGACACCTCTCCTGCACGGGATGCACTGGCTACCGGTGGCTCTCTGGATCCGCTTCAAGGTGCTGGTATTAACCTATAAA
>JANHFM010001542.1:146430-158204 GCA_032468115.1 Grayia smithii | reverse complement strand
GCCCTCGCCCTGGGCACCACCAACTGACATTGTCTGGCCGATGGCACCCTGAGGAGGGCAGCCCTATGTGAGCGCACTGGGTGGTTGGATGAAGGCAGAAGGTGGTCCTGCAAGTACCCCGGGCCGATACCATGTAGGGCTTTATAGGTCAGGACCAGCACCTTGAAGCGAATCCGGAGGACCACCGGCAACCAATGCAGCTCGCGCAGGAGAGATATCAGTCCAAAGATAGAGATTAGTGGATTAAATTCCATGTTTGGCCTTCCTTAGAAGAGAAGAAACTTTAGTTAATATATATTTGTTTAATTTGGACAGCTTTTGTGCCCATATAATCATAGTACTGTACTTTGGGGGTTCTCGTGTGAAATGCCACAAAACTTAGGAAAAAAATCCAACCAATAATTTTGTGTTTGAAGTTATAATAATGGTACTTAAAGACAGGTCCTTGAAGTTCTAGTCATTCCAGCAGACTGCATTCCTACAGTCTTGTGATTGTGATCTGGGTGTTAGCAACAGTCTTGCACTTACGATGTTTGCAGTATCCTACATATGTGATCATGTCTATGGAGATTCTCATTTATTCAAAGAACACAAGCATTACAATATTCTGAAATAGCTTTTTAAGATCAACTTATTTTCTTTTCAATATTATAAATTTACATCTGGAAAAATAAGTTATCTCAAATGGTGTATTAAAGTTACACATCACTGGACATCTTTGTTTAAAAGGCCTTTTAGTGGCTTTTAGGGAAACTGGGCAAGAATTTATCTGAATGCAACAGTAAAATCCTATTCGCAGCCGAAGATGAGTGTCATTTGAAGATCTTTCAGTTTCTGAAGACTTTAAACATTTGCACCTTAACATCAGATTTTCTTCTTACAATCATGGGCTCTTTAATCAAAGCAGAAATATACACTGCTACACTTGCTACTGGACTGAGAATCTTTGTTCAAAATTGTTCAAACAAATGAGTAGGATCCAGAAATGTGGGTGCAAAAGAAATTCAAACAATGATGGGGTCTAATGAACTGGCATGCCAAGAATGACTGGAGATGTGAAATTAAAAATGGAAATCGTGTAATGCCATGTACCAGTATGGCTCTAAGGTGTGCAAACTATTGTTCGAGAGACATTGCCTTGTATAAATGTATTTCATGATGTCATGGAAAAATCATTTCATATGTACAAGACATTTCTACAAATGCAAATAGTCCTTGACTTACAATCATTCATTTAGTGACCATTTTAAATTACAACGGCATTGAAAAAGTGACTTGTGACCAGTTTTCCCACTTACAACTGTTGCAGCATCCCTATAGTCATTTGATCAAAATTTGGGCACTTGGCACTGACATGTATTTATGACAGTTGCACTGTCCCAGGTTCATGTGATCACCTTTTGTAACTTTCCCAGCTGGCTTCCAACAAGCAGTCAATAACTGTGGCAAGAAAGATCATAAAATGGGGCAAAACTCATTTGACAACTTGCTTAGTAGTGGGAATTTTGGGTTCATTTGTGGTTGTAGGTCAAGGACTATCTGTAATAGTTTTTAATTTGTTTTAGTTTAATTTCACCATTACTGTTACAGATAACAGTTTAACAAGAAATTGATTTTTACTTTTCAGGGAGAGAGAGGAAATCAGGGTGAAAAAGGCATCCAGGTATGCTGCTTTTTCCTTTTTTTTTTTAGTTACGATATAATTAGGAATAATCCTTGCTTGACGAAAAGAATGTAAGCTTTGAAACTTTCCATTACATGTGACTATGTTTTATTGTTCAATCAGAGAAGCCATAGATTGTTTAGGTTCCTTTTCTGACTGTGCTAGGCAGAACAAATTACAGTCCCAGGATCATAAATGTGATCTTGTAGAGTTAATTAAGCTGTGTGTTTTCTGAGGTTTTCGCGGGTGTTTGTATGTAGGTCTTTGGTCATTCGGGTTTTCTCCCGCATAAAATAGGAAGTATTTGGCCAACGTTTCGACGAAATCTCATCCGTCATCATCAGGCTGGTGTCTTTAGCTTCGCGCTTCTGGGAGAAGTGTGTGATAGTGGCTGTTTTCTCCTTTTTATACTGCCAGAGGGGGTGTGTTCTGTGGGTGGAGCAAAGATACCAGCCTGAAGATGATGGGTGAGATTTTGTCGAAACGTTGTCCAGATACTTCCAATTTTACGTGGGAGAAAACCCGAATGACCAAAGACCTACACACACACACACACACACACACACACACACACACATGTTTGAAAATTCTATCTAATGTTACACCTGTGGAAAATCTTTTCCAATGTCTTTTTTTGACATTTCTTAAGCTATTTTTATATTTTTGGTTTAAATATTCTTTAAAATTAAGATCCAAATTAAATTTCTTATTGTTTTGCTTCAGGTTTATAAATCAGGTGTGGTGTTTGTATTGTTTGAATCAATATAAATGTGATATAAAACAATATACTGAAATTTGGACAACATAAATTTCATAGTTGGAATATAAATAATAGAACTTAATGATTCAAGCAATCTGTGAAGTCTACATGTAATCATCCTTAAAGCAGACATATTGAAATAAATGAATAAGTTTGTTAGGATCCAACCTATATGTAGTTATGTGGATATTCCATTTCACATCAGTAACCAATTTGGGGGGTTTTTTTTGTTTTCCTTAAGGGTCATAAGGGCGAAGGAGGTAAAACCGGTACTCCAGGCCATAAGGTGAGAAGGAGAGATAATCAAGTCCTTTCTGAATTCCACAATTTCTTACAGGACATATATGCTGGTAATGTGTTTTTTCCATTTTTTTATCCTCAAAAAAAGCTTGTCACAAATTGGTTTTGGCAATTCTCATAAGACTCTGATTAATTTCTCACACCAGACACTAGAAATATTTTGGGTTGAGGGACATATTAGGAATATGCCAGTAATCCTCGATTTATGACCACAATTGAGCCCAAAACTTCTTTTGCTAAGTGATAAATTGTTAAGTGAGTTTTGCCACATTTTACCACCCTTCTTGCCACTGTTGTTAAGTGAATCACTGCAGCTTCTTCACTGTAGCACTTCAGCTACAGACATGGTTTTTAAGTGAATCTGGCTTCCCTATTGACTTTCCTTGTGAGAAGGTTATAAAAGGTGATCACATAGACCCAGGATAATACAACCGTCATAAATATGAGCCAGTTGCCAAGTATCCAGATTTTGATCATTTGACCATGGGGATGCTGCAAAGTATGAAAAAAGATCATAAGTCACTTTTTCCAGTGCCATTATAACTTTGAATGGTCACTAAATGAATTGTTGTAACTTGAGGACTACCTGTGCTGGCAGCGTGTACATAGAGCAGTGGTTCTCAACCTGTGGGTCGGGACCCCTTTGGGAGTCGAACAACCCTTTCACAGGGGTCGCGTAAGACCATCGGAAAACACATATTTCCGTTAGTCTTAGGAACTGAGACACCGCTCCTCTATCCATTTCCAGGCGGGTCCGCCCATATGCAGATCTGCCCACATACGAGTACTTGGTGTGATGACATCATCATGCCAACCCCATCACATACATCCCGTACAAATATAGGTGTATGTGATGGGGTTGGCGCCATAATGTACTTATCTGGACCACTCACATGTGTAGAGTAGCAAAATTACAGTTATGAAGTAGAAAGGAAAATAATTTTATGGTTGGGGGTCACCACAACATGAGGAACTGTATTAAAGGGTGGCGGCATTAGGAAGGTTGAGAACCACTGCGTTAGAAGATTTCAAAACCGCTGGCTAAGCTTTCACAAACCTGCATGAGAATGCTGCAATTTTACCATATTTTGATAGACTTGCATGAGCTCTCAGAAAGCCTTATTTACCTTACCAAGATGTGGTTGAAACCTGTGGTATTTGAGAACTGTTTGAAGGGAGGCATCTGGATCACTGCCCAAGGTCACCTTTTCCACCCGTAAAAATGGTCGACTCCTACTTCATAGCAGATTCATTAGCTTTTATTCTCCATCATTGTATTATCCCTACCCCTTTAATATTAATGGAGAGGGTTCTCCAATTGTCATCTTCTGTATTCAAGTTGCTTGTTCTCATTGTTACACATAGGAAAACTTCTCCCCACTGGGCTCCAAAAGAAAAAATAATCACCTGTATTCATGCTATCATGAGCATTGCAGAACACAGGTGGTACTCCCTTCTACCAGCAGAAGTTTAGATAGTCCTTCCCTGTGTGAATCCAGGACAAAATAACAAAGCGCACTATTCTTCAGTTAAAAACTACCAGAATCAAATGCTTTACAAAAAAGCAGAAGCTTATTTTTAACAATTGACAAGAGACATTTGATCAAGCACGAGGCTTCCAGGCTCCATAATGAAAAAGCCAGGGAATTCTTGCTGTGTTCATCAAAAGATAGAGGAGGTCTTGTTTTAATAAACTATCTCTGCAATGTTCTGGGAAGGTACTGTAGGTCTCCGTTCTCTGTGGAACTTTGATATTTACAGGCTCCTTCTTTGTTGGCCTCTGAAGCTATATATAGATGTTTTAAAAAAAGAAGAAAATATAGTTCTTCTCAGCATAGTCCAAAAGTGGATAAAAGAGCAAGTCGTAGGGCAGCAGATCAACCTGTCCGCCCCCATTTGCTATCTGAGCGTTTGGAAAAGCATTAAAAAATGATAATATTCCTGCACAAGGATTTTACAAAAGTGAATTATTCAATTTTTCTAGAGCAGAATGTGAAGAAGCATAAGAGGCTAAAGCTAAATTTCCATAAAATGATTATATAAGTTCAGCTGAACTAAAATGTCTCCTCAGCGCACTTCAAAATTAGAAACTGTAGGCCTGTCAAAGTTTGAAAGGGTGCTTTACTTCAACGAAACAGTTTACAAAGTACTTCTTCGAAACTTCAGTTCTTTGAAACTATAGTTCCTCTCACTCCCATTTACTAATGCCACACGATTGCTTCACTGCAACTGGCAGTTCCAGTAACTGGAAGATGTCTCTGAGCATGCATAAAAATAAACAGCAGTCCCCTCACATTTCCCAAAGAAGTTCATATTTAAATTACTAGTAGCATTTGAATCATAAATATTGCTCTTCAGCCATGGACTCAAACCAAAAGTTATCCTTTCCTTAGGAATGAAGTGTCATCTTAACAAGTCTGATTAAACTGGAAAGGATAGAACTACAAGAATTTCAAAAAATAAATATGCTCCTTGTTAGAATAGGCTTTTCCTGTAAGACATTAAGACACAGAGTCCAGAATTTCTAATAGTTTTTCTATAAATGAGGAGGGATAGGTTAGCAAGAAATTGGCTATGATAAGCTATGATGAGCTATGAAGTACATCAAGTCCAGCTTGTTGTCAGGGTTCTGACCGATGCCCTAATTAAATTATGAGCCTCAAGCCAAGCTTCAAAATAAATCCAGTTATTTATTAGGAGCTTCATGTTGGCACGGACCAAGTGAAGCCAACTCTGACCTCACTTAATTTGCACCTTGGCTCTGACCCTGTTTCCCCCTCCCCTCAAGGTGTGTCATCAGTCACATTCCCCAATGAAGCAATTTTGCGGGTTATAGAAGTCACTCTCTCCAGCTACTGTGGATCTCCATGGAAATGGCCTTGGCATTTGCTGGCTGGAATGTGCTTTGTTTTGACTGAAGTGCAAGTTCCTCAATGCAGTTGCGAGGCTCAATTCCCCATTCCCCCTGCCTATGGCAACTCGAGAGCAGGTCAGGAATGCTTCATGAGTTGACACTAGTAACCTTAGATACAGATACGGGTACAGATATGGATACAGATTAACAGAGTTGGAAGGGGCCATGTAGGTCATCTAGTCCAACCCCCCTCCCAAGCAAACCCTACAACATTTTTGACAGGGCATAAATTAAAGCCTTGGACAATGCCCTGCCCCCCCTCCCTCATTACTCTGAGGAAAGGTCTTTCACATTTATCACCAATAAAAGTCGATGGATCTTGTTATTCCCCGCTGCATGCAAGAATAAGAAAAACAATTTCCGAAGTACATTCTAATATCTTTATTTATATACAAAAATAAGAAAACAATACTAGCTAACTAACACCTACATCATGGCAGCTACTCCATCTCACATCACACACAGAAATTAATAGAACAAAGGGAAGAAGGAGGAAGCAGGAAGTTAGAAAAGGAAAACAAAACTGTCCTTCCGGACTTGCGCATAAAGATAAAATCAGATGTATAACCAAAACATAGCTGAACCATGTGACCATCATCATGGTTACAGAGATAAGAGTCCTACAAACGTCAAAGCTGTTGGAGCCAGCTGGCAACACAAAATAACACAGTGACAATTTTTGACAGAAAATTTCTCCTTATTTCCAGGTTGAATTGCTCCTTGTTCAGTCTCTATCCATTATTCCTTGCCTGGCTTTCAATAGGCCTTGTTGCCTCAAGTAGGCATTAGCTTACATTTGGGGGCCAAAGATCATTCCTAGCCATCAAGTAGAATTTCAGGGAGTATATTCCAATGAGTACTGTGGTATGGACAAAGTGTAAGCCAATTTAACTTATATTTCAATTAAAACAGTTAAATATAGACTTTATACCTAACTGTCATGATTCTCATTATTTCCCCCCACACATACACACACCTCATATAAATTTTACAGTTTTGTGATAATATTCAGATTGGGGCACATGCTGAACTTTAGGGCCTTGGGCTGCATACTTTTGGATTATTTTATTTTATTTTATATATTAATAAAGTTATATAGCAACCCATCTCACAAGAAGTGAGCCTTCCTTGTGAATTGGGAGCAGTAGAAATACTTGGTCCTGCTTTTTTATGTTGCTACTTTTATAGGAATCTCTATATAGAACTTAATGAATTTCTACCATCACATCTTCCTAGGTGTTCAGAGAGACATTATGTTTCTCTTCTTTTAATAGACATGAATCCAGGTGGCATCTAGAAAGTAACCAAAAGTTATGTTTTTACTTGTAAAAATCTCTCAGGTCGTTCTATTGAAATCTCCGAATACAACGAAAATTGGATCTTATCTTTTTTTACATTGATACACAAATGTATATATTGAGCACTCCAAAGGCATCGAAGGATTCACAATTCCACCAACAAATAAAACCACTTTGTACGAAATGAAACTCCATAAAAACAGCCATAAAGCAAGTTTCAAAATATTAGTTCATAAAGATATGTGCTATCTATCTATCATCAGTGCCAAAAGGTCTTCAGAGCAATAGGGTCCAAATCAGTGGTGGAATCCTAATTATTTTACTACCGGTTCTGTAGGTGTGGCTTGGTGGGCGTGGCTTGGTGGGTGTGGCAAGGGAGCGATACTGTAAAGTCTCCATTCCCACCCCACTCCAGGGGAAGGCTACTGCAAAATCCCCATTCCCTCCCCACTCCTGGGGAAAGGACATTGCAAAACCTCCTTTCCCATCCCACTCTGGGGCCAGCCAGAGATGGTATTTGCCGGTTCTCCGAACTACTCAAAATTTCCGCTACTGGTTCTCCAGAACCTGTCAGAACCTGTTGAATAGCATCCCTGGTCCTAATTGCCCTTTGAAAGGTGACAAGGGTAGGGGAGCAATATCAAATGGGACAAACTCTTCCATAATCTGTGGACCACTGATGAGATGCAGGATCTGTATGTCCTACTCCTACATCTTTCAGAAAAGTAGGGACACTCCGCAATCTCTCCAGCAAACAGATTGAACTGGACCTGGTCAGGAGATGCAGGGAAAGCAAGCTATGTAGAGCTTTAGAGATCAAACCAATCTTTTGAACTGGATCCAGACGTCTATTGGTAAAGCACTGGTATTATTCTACTACACCTACTCATCGAACTGCTGCAGCAGTTTGAGCTAACTGTGGCTTCAGGGAAGCTTGTGTCAAATACACTGCTATAGCCTAAGTATATAGCGATGAGGATGTGAATCACTACATAACAGCTTCTACATCCAAAAAGATCAACAACTGGCATATAGCTGAATCTGGATAAAGCCTCTCTTGGTTATAGCCTTTACAGGATAAGGAGCTATGAATCAAGGACTCCTCCTTCTGTGGGAATGTAATCGTATCCAGAATCAATGTTCGAACAAGAACTGAATCAGAACTTACTGTCTATGAACAGCATGTCCCTCTTACTGGGATTTAATCTAACATTGTTTTGTCCCATCCAATCTCCCACAGTCCACAGTATGGACCACCATAATATCTCCAGCCTAACCTTGGATGACAATGTACTATTGAATATCATCCGCATATTGATGATACTTCATCCCAGAATGATGGATTGCCTTCTCTAACATATAATGGTATTTCAGATGCATTTTAAATGTGCCTCATTTATGTAAAAACATGGTAACTGTTTTGGATTGCTTATATCCTAAATTGAAGGAACAGAAACTTTGTGATGGACCAGGTAATTAAAATTTTGCCTCAATTCCCCACGTTTCTTTTATAATTTTGCATAATAAATGCTGAGGGAAAGGTCATTTTGGAAATGTTCAGAAGTAGTCTCTGTCCATTATGTTTTCTGACTATAGGTAAAGATAAAGGTTCCCCTTGCACATATCTGCTAGTCATTCCCGACTCTAGGGGGCAGTGCTCATCTCCGTTTCAAAGCCGAAAAGCCAGTGCTGTCTGAAGACATCTCTGTGGTCATGTGGCTGGCATGACTAAATGCCAAAGGTGCACGGAATGCTGTTACCTTCCCACCAAAGGTGGTCCCTATTTTTTCTACTTGCATTTTTTGCGTGCTTTCGAACTGCTAGGTTGGCAGAAGCTGGGACAAGTCACGGGAGCTCACCCCCTTCCGCGGCACTAGAGATTCTAACCACTGAACTGCCAACCTTTCGATCGACAAGCTAAGCGTCTAAGCCACTGAGCCACCGCATCCCCCTTATTAACTAGACATCCCCAAATCTTGGGTATGGATCCTTGCTGATCAGCTGTATGCAATGAAATTTCATTTTAATATATGCTGCTTAGTGTACATTCAAAGTGGCAATAAAGTTATTTCTGAGTCTCTAAGCTGGATGCAGCCGCAATTCTTGTGTGCTGGAGGCCCTGGGGCCGCCACTGGCACTGTGCAGGTGCACCAAGGAAATTCTGTTTACTTGGCAACAGATGCCATGCTGTGGGTGAGGTGGGCAGAGAAATTAAGCTGGCTGGCCAGCTTCCTGGCTGCTTTGCTTTGCCAAGGGAAAGTGGCGAGCAGAGGAGACCACGAGAACGAGACTGCCCCCTAACGGTCTCCAGAAGAGACGAGAAGCAGGTTTCCGATCAACACTGAATTCCCCCAAAAAAGCATCTCGGTCACCACCTCTTCTTATGCACGCGGTAAACTGCTCGCTCAGAAAGTGCAACCAGAATTTTTAGTTAACGCAAAAAGGGTGAAATATTGATCAGGCGGGAGGCACGTTCACAACATTTAACTACATTTATTTTCCTTCTTTTCTGACTCTCAGGGTGCCCATTCTGTGTGCACACGCCTCCTGAGTGTGATTGCGTGCTTGGACCATCCAAGTTAGGCATGTAGGCCATTTGAAAGAGACTCAGTTCTGGGTTTGAAACTCCAAGGAGACTTTGCTCTGCTATCCAGTAATTTCCAACACAGCAATGGTTTTTTCCTCCTTAAATACAAATTTTTTTTTCCTCTCCATCTCTTTCCCGACACATGTAAGATCCTTTGGAGGCAAAAACAGCCGAAGTTGCCCCTGAAGCAAGGGCAAGGCAACCTAGCTTTATTCTGGGACCTGAGTAGGCAGGGAAATGGGAGTAAAAAATAACATTCATGGCCAAACACACAACGCGCTAATGAATCAGAAAGGTGTGAACCCCACACAGCTCCAGAAAACATCATCCCGGGAGTTCTCCAACAAGTAAAATCTAAAGACGATTTATTCACATGCACAAACAGAGGGGAAGAACCTTCGTTTTGGCATTTTTACCAAAGCTACAGCCGGCAGTTCAATTCCAGACGGAGGGCGGGAGCAACATCGCTTGGCTTTGCCGATCTGCGCAAAGAGCTACAGCTTAAGCCCTCTCCCCACCCACGAAACCCACTCCCCGTTTTACGCAGCAGTTGTTCAAACCAATTCTTACAGCAGCCTGAGAGAGGAGGGGGAAATCACCCCTCAGCTGTTGTACAGAGGCACCACCCTGGAGATCAGTTGCCTGCAAATGGGGCAGCAGGGGGGCCTGGGAAGGGCCTCGTAACACTTGAGGCAGGAGCAGACGTGCCCGCACTCAAGGAAAACGCAAGCCCGGCTGTTGCCTAGGCAAACCACGCAGGTGTTGGCGGCGTCCCCTCCGGCAGTGATGCCCTCCAGCATCTCACGCAGCCGCCGCTTCTCCCGTTGACACCGGTATTGTTTGTGCAGAATGAAGACGAGGAGGGCGCAGCTGGCCAGCCCGCAGAGGGTCGTCAGGACCTTCCAGAACCGGACGCTCGACTCCTGCCGCTCGAGCAGCGTCTTGAACCCCAGGCTGCTCAGGCAGTAGCGCAGGCCCTGCTTGGGGGGTTGCAGCTTGATGGTGCTGCTGTCCAGGACGAGCTCGCCGACTCCAGTGAGAGCCGCCCCGACGGTGAGCATCTCTTCTGTCTCCTTGATGCCCTTGGGTCGCTCTCCACTGATGTAGTGGCCGATGGCGTCAGTCAAGGACTGCACCGAGGGGTGGAATCTCTCGTAGACGGTCTCCAGGCTCAGCTCCGCAGCAGTGAGGGGCTTCAGGACCCTCACAGCCACATCGGGGGAGGCCTCGCTCCCCGGGGCCACCAGATTGAAAGGGACCGTGTTTGTCCTCTGGTGGATGATCTTTTCGTAGTTGTTCCTGGGGAAATTTCATCCAGAATGAAAAACACCATCGCTGCACAATTTTTAAGAGTCTCTCCCTTCTCTCCTTTTCTATTATTATCCCACCACGAACATGCAGTGAAAAAAAATAAGAGACTTTAAGACGAGTTCTTTGCCAAAAGTCTCTAGAAATGTTTGCTACCGGACTACAGCTCCCATCTTCTCTGAATGTCTGGAGTGATTGCTTAAAGTAGGGGTATCATGCAAAGTGGGGCAGGCACCTCTGATCTCCACTGAGTCGGCCACGAGGAAGCTGGATTGTTTCCCAGCCTGGATCCTAAGTTTCAGATCTAAACCCCACCCTCCATGAGGGAAAAGAAAATGCGAGGAACAAGAGCGCTTGACCCAGCTTTTTTAAACTGACAAAATTTAGTGTGGCAGAGATCTGAAATCTATTTCATTACTTATAGCAAGACACAGATATAATGACAGTGATAAACATAATTCAGAATGCAGCCAAACACCAATACATGTAAAACAACAGTGAAATGTATATTAAACTCATAACAGGGAACTGATAAAAAGAGAAACAGATATTTCAACACTTAGAACTTAAGCAAGAAGCTGAACATTCTTGATCATTTCCATATATATGAAGAAACTGAATATTTTTTACAGTTCTTATGACCATGAATAAATTAACCTCTGAAAAATCATGAAACATTCCCACAGTACCTGGAAATAACATCTGTGAACCCCCAAAACTTTTATCTCAGAAATAAAACAACCGCCTTTTTCAAAATCTTGGGTGTTCTCATGCAGTAGCTTACAAGACTTCGGGCTACAATAATTATACTGACGTTGCGGTTCTCATCAACCTGTTAGCAAATTTCTATTTCCAAAAAGAGCCTCGTTGGCGCACTTAGCTAGTGCACTGCTAAGTGTTTCCACTTAGCTCCATCTGCCTGCAATTAGTGCAAGTTCAAATCT
>JANHFM010001542.1:112866-123942 GCA_032468115.1 Grayia smithii | reverse complement strand
CTCATGCCGAATGTATCTTTTCTTTTATGTACACCAAGAGAGTATGCACCAAGACAAATTCCTTGTGTGTCCAATCATATTCTATTCTATTCTAAAGCAAGTTCCTTTTTCTTTAAACTTTTTACCAACATTTCTTGGCCATCAATATGGGGAAATTGCCAAACTTCATCTTGTTTTAGATCGTCTTGCAGAAAAACAAATTCTTTCTTCTTCCATAAAAGTCTCTGCCACTCCTCCACTTGAAATTTTTTAAGATCAACAGGCTGCATAATTGTACTCCATATTTTCCCTTCCAGCATAAGCTCTCCTTGCTCCGCTCCCATTTCAAACTGCAAAACCTCCGCAGAAATTTCTTCAACATAATTTAAAGCAGCAACCTCCACACACATCTCTTTAAAGACAAGGGACTGCATAATAGCACTTTGGATCTCACTTTCCAGCATTGAACATTTTAAAAACACTGTATAGTCCATGACACCTTCAGGAAGGAATATTGTAAAAAAAATCATTATCACACATTGGAAACCCTGTTTTTACATGCTCCTTTGTGCATGTAGATATCTGGACAACTGAAATATGTAGAGCCAATGTTTGTAGCTTCAAAACAGCAGTGTCTGTTCCAAATAAATATTAAAAACATCCCCCAAACTTTATATAAGCACTTGTTAGTTATCTCAAAATCCTTAGTAATTCTTTTCATTGGCTTTTGTTTGGGAAAAACTTATTACTTATTTTTTCTCAAACCAAAATCATTTGTGGAAAGCCTAACTAAGCCTTAACTATGCTGGTGAATTTCATTACTATTCTACATACTGTTTTTTATGCTATCACAAAATGGCTAACATAAGAGTACTTGCTAGGGTGGATTTGCCATGTCTTAGTTCATGGATATTAACCTTTATGAGCGTGGATAGAAGGGCACCTTTCTAAGCAAGGCATGGGGCTAGAATCACTTTTGTTTTCCAAGAATATTGATCCTTAGGCCTATTTAATTTTTTTAGTTTTGAATGCTTTTTCATGATAGGTTAAGCCAATCTATCAAAATAGTGTCACTACTGACCCTAGTATTGAACCACCTTCTTTAGAACAGATCTTTAACTTTGATCCATGATTTCTATAAATTATGAATGAGTTTACAAAAATAATATCAACTGATTTCAGTGTACAGAATTATTGGGCATGAATCATGGTATCTTCTGATTTAATTGCATATTGCTGCAGAATATCTTTGATCCTGTTTCCTAGTCAAAACAATCACTCATTTTCATCTATAGTGTTCTTTTTTCTTATTATGACAGTTCCTTCTCTTGCCATGAAAACTTTGAAGACAAGTAAAGTAGCAATTGCATACTATACAATCTGCTTCTGGATTCTGGAAATATCCTAGCTATAAATCTTAACAATCTGCAAACTAAATGATTGATCTGATTACTGAAAACAAACTCTTTGTAAATAAAGAAAAAGAAACTTGTCCATCTTATTGGCCTCAGTGATCAGCTAGGCATGATCCAATATAACATTACACCAATGTTTTGTAAATGTCAAATATAGATGATTGACTTAAAGCAAGATATGTCAACACTCATACTACATTGAAAAATGCTTTCTTTTTGAAGACGTTTTGTGAATTTGATTGGGTACTGAATGAAAAAATCATCTGTTTCAGCAGTTTATATCAGGATTATACAGGTTTTGTGCCAAAAGTAGCAGACTTCAGATGGTGATTTCCCCACACTCACCCTACCCTACCCCGTTAATGTAGTTATGGTCATACTTATATATATAAGAAGACAGGAGCATGGCTGTCTGAAAGCAAAGTGTTTTAAATGAATACCATTTCCAAATGTAGTAGGGTCCTCTTAGATCTAGTTTTGTTTCACCCTCTTTGCTAATTTTATTCCTCCATTTCTTGTTCACTAGTCAGCAACTGAGTTTCTCATGATAACTTTAGTAAGGCTTGATAAATATTATTAGATCTTCATCAACTGGATGTATACTGGCATTGGGAAGTAAAAGGTTGCCTGTTAAACAAATAGTTAAATTCCTTCACATAACTTATTTAGCTTGTTCCTAGACAAGTACTAGACAAGTAATAAATTGTTCAGATTCAGAGAAACCTATTTATAAATAGGACAAGCAGTTAGATGGGAAAGTCAGAATTTTTTATCCATGAAGACCACAGCTTCCACATGCCTAGGACTCTATAGACTGAGATAAAGAAAGGGATTTTAAACCTTTGCTATTTGATTCTTTTCTTTGAAAAAAACCCCCAAGATTTCTGCAAAAAAATCTTTACTGTAGTGCTTTCCTTGAAAAATCCAGATCCTTATAATAGACTATTATTTTTGTCCACTTTCAATAACATAAGTACATCCTACCAGTCCCATCTTTAAACCTGGATGCCTAAGCATCTAGCTCTAGTCCTTTGAGTTGGAATGCAGCTTTTATCACTTCAGCTTTTGCTGTGCCATATCTAGCCAGAAAGAATGAAAGAAGATGCAGTAAAAAAACATCATATCAGCAGAGATTCCAAGCTTATGGTGTGGGCTAGCAATACAGGAGGAAAGATTGGCAAACCCAGATGCTATCCTTCCAACATTTCCAGTCTTTCCAGCACTGATACATATGAGATAAGGGATATACCTCCAACATATTAGCCTATATGGCTGCTTAACCTGTAATTAAAAGTAAAGGTAAAGGTTCCCCTCACACATATGTACTAATCATTCCTGACTCTAGGGAGCGGTGCTCATCTCCGTTTCAAAGCCCAAGAGCCAGTGCTGTCAGAAGACATCTCCGTGGTCATGTGGCCAGCATGACTAAATACTAAAGGTGCATGGAACACTGTTACCTTCCCACCAAAGGTGGTCCCTATTTTTCTACTTGCATTTTTTACGTGCTTTCAAACTGCTAGGTTGGAAGAAGCTGGGACAAGTAATGGGAGCTCACCCCGTTACACGGCACTAGGGATTCAAACTGCTGAACTGCCGACCTTTCGATTGACAAGCTCAGCATCTTAGCCACTGAGCCACTGCATCCCAAAGTAGAACAAAAGTTCTACTTTGTTACATTTAACATCCCAAATCAGAGATTTATTGAAAGGGTCTCTGAGGTTGGGAATTGAAGGAATTTGGGAACTCCAAATTCACACTTAAGAAATATGGCCCTGAATTTCATGCATGGAGCACTAGCTAAAAGCAATATTTATGGATTGTGAAGTATATCTTGAGTCCTTGAAGCATACTATCTCTTTGTCTGATCACCTTAAGAACAAGAATGGAATTCTGTAATATAGTCCCACTGTATGACTTACATTGAGGTTGAATCCTATCTATGCCAGAAAGAGGATGACTGAAGAAATATGTTGAATATGCATAACATGGTTTGCCTGATTGTTAACAAGCCCTTTTCTGTCCTTTTCCACACACACACAAAGAGCTTTGTCTAACCTAGGGATAGATTCCATCATCTATGTTGGGTCACAAATTTTAAAATCTTAATTATATGTATTTCTCTGGTCTTCTGTAAATATTTTTGATTTCCTTTGTCTTCAAGCAGCAGGAAGCAAGAGTCATCAAAATAAGGTTAATTGACAATTTAGAAGGTTTGAATAATACAAATGATGCTTGATGTGTTTTTGCTCTCAGTTCTTGGCATACACTGATGGAATATTGTCTCTATTTATCCTAACAAAACACGATTGCTTGAAGGTACTTTTTCCAAGTGCAGCTGTTTCATCAATGCCATCAATATGTGTTTTATGAATATCCCAGAAACCTGCAACCATGAACATTTCCAGGGCTTATTTAGAAGTACCATTCTAACACATGTTTATTGTAGCAATTTTGGGCCATGTTAAGTTTATTGAAATATTCAGGAGTATGGCATAGCCACCTGTACCAAAATCAGATTATTAACATCACTTTAGAAACTTCTTGCCTATGGAGATTGTCAATCATCCATATCATGGCTGTCTCAAAGATCCCTTTCCAAAAGGCAACTGGATTTTCTTATTATTTTCTTTGAAAACTTTTTGCTTCTCATCCAAGAAGCTGAACTGAAAAATGCCCCTATTTTGCCTAAGGAAAGTGAGATTGCAATGATCATCACCATAATTTAAATAGATCCTTTGAAACCAAACCTTTGTTATATGGTAGGGTAATAGCTAAAGGAATTGTTTTCATGCAGATTTTGGTACATACCAGTACTTGTTCTGACCCAGCCTTCGCAAGTAGTGATAAGACGTTTACTCGTGAGTAAACACCTTTTTTTATAACAGGACAGTTTTATTCACAGGGATAAATAAAAAATCAAATGTAATTAGTCCCAACAAACTGGGTTTATCCAAGAAATCCAAATTGCTTGCTGTATACTAGAAACGAACAGTTGTCTGCAACAACCAGCCACTCCCAAACCCCTACTATTTATTTCCCAGCCCAGGAGTGGCCGGCTAGCATATACGACTGCTTTTCCCTGAGATCCAGCTCATTGTTTTCCTTTGCTCTCCTCTCCTCTCTACGCATCCATGCATCTGGGATGGGCCCCATCTGTTCCACCCTCTCATTCAGCTCAGAGCTGGAAGACAGCTGCTTCTCCACCTGGGGGAGGACAGAAGGCCCCAGCTCTGTCTCTGTCTCGGATGCTGTTTCCTTATCAGAGCCTTCCAAAGGCTTCGAAGCTGACCCAGGTTCTCCCTCAACCTCCTTCTTGTCTGACTCTGCAGCTAGCTCTGCTGGCAGCTGACGGGCCACAACAATACTTATTTAATTTGTAATTTCAAATCGTAATGTAAAATACCATGGTTTTATGCTGAAAACAATACAGAACCTTGTAGGTCAAACTCTGCAGCTCAAACAAATGCATATATTACATGTGCCAGGAAAACGAACACTACATGCAGATATGTATGTATTAACAGTCAGGCACATGCCACTTCCTACAGCTCACCTGGGTTCACTTCCATGCTGATGCAAAATGGAATTATATTGTCAGGCAAATACTACCCCAAGAGAAACTGAAAGTGGCTTTTTCCCATTCCGATTAATAGCTTCCTCCAACAGAAGTCATGTATTTTTGCTAGGTTATAATCAATGGCAAGCCATATGCTCTTGTAGCCTCTCGCTTTGCAGTTCATTCATTAACTCCCCTCAGAAGCAGCAGTAAGGAAACAATTATGTAATAGGTTGCTGGCTTTATGAGAAAAAAAATCCATTTCACTGTACATAATCTAAAACAAATAAGTCAAATATATGTCAGCTTAATATACATCATAATCTATTATTGCAAAGGTTTTTACAATCTGACAGAAGATTAACTGGGTATAAAAGCATGCCTCAGGGGAGAATGTAATGAGAGGTGGGACAGAATCAGAGTGTACAGTCCTTGTTAGTGCTGCCAGAAAGAAATATGTCAAAAGAAAACCTTTTTAAATTGGTGGAACTGCTTTAAAAAAAATCTTATTTTACAAAAATTGTTCAATGCTCCTTCCTATAATCAAGGGTTAGGCTCAAGAACTGAGCTTTGTAGATGATGGTATGAGAACATCAAGTATTGCTGGACAGCAAGGAATTGAATCATAGAACAAATCAAACCAACGTTCCCACTTGAGGCACAAATGACCAGCTCAGATTGTCATATTATGGACACACTATATATAGATAAGGGACGTGGTGGCTCAGTGGCTATGACACTGAGCTTGTTGATCGAAAGGTCGGCAGTTCATCGGTTCGAATCCCTAGTGCCGTGTAATGGGGTGAGCTCCTGTTACTTGTCCCAGCTTCTGCCAACCTAGAAGTTTGAAAGCACATAAAAAATGCAAGTAGAAAAATAGGGGGCTTCTTTGGTGGGAAGGTAACAGCGTTCCATGCACCTTTGGCATTTAGTCATGCCGGCCACATGACCACGGAGTCATCTTCGGACAGCGCTGACTTTTCAGCTTTGAAATGGAGATGAGCACCGCCCCCCTAGAGTCAGGACCGACTAGCACATATGTGGGAGGGGAACCTTTACTTTTACCTTTATATATTGACCTTGCACCCTTGAGAAGTCCACGATGCAGGAAAGGTGCAAAGAAGGAGAAGAAGAGGATGACCAACAGCAAGATGAAGATGAAGAGCAAGATGACAGTGGTGATAAGTGCTTTACTGAAAGACCTAAAGGGCTAGATTGGTGTCAGATCATCCTGGAGAAGATATATTTATATGGTAACCAAGAGTGACACTGATGTAATGGCACTTAATCATAAAAAAGAAGATATAATTCACAATGATCTGAGCCTCAGAGGCAGAAAGTTAGTCAGCTGACCCTCTTGCACTGGGATTGGCAACTATGGCCCCTTTAAGATATGTGGAATCCAACTCCCAGAATTCCTGAACCAGCTTGCTCAGGAATTCTTAGAATGGCTGAATTCTGAGAATGGCTAAATTCTGAGAATGGTTAGCTCAGGAGTTCTGGGAGTTGAAGTCCATAAGTTGTAAAGGGGTGGAAAAATAATGATCTGGAGACCATGTCAAGCCTACCCAGCCTCCCTTGAGCACTTACAGAATCCTCAGTGTGAATCTGTAGAACATTCAAGCCCCTCTCACGCCACTTTTGCATTTGAGGGGGCATTAAGTGGAAAAAGGACATCTTGAGACTTGCAAATATTTCAGGCACCCAGTTTACTCTGTGTAAACCCCTAAACTCCCTCTGAAAATATGGCACAGCCCTTCCGCTCCTTTATAGACTGCAGCCATCAATACTCTCAGCAGGTCTGATGCAGTCCACGGGCTGTCAAAGCCTTGTGCCCTTGATAAAAAGGAATAGTAGCTAATTAACACTGTTGGGGAGAATAAAACACTCTGAGGGCACTGATGCAGCAAGAGAAAACTTCTACCTGGCTCATAATTCATGCTAATATCATTATAAATGTTTCCAGAGAGATAGCCATAATGCTCTTTTGCAGCAAAAAAAAGGGGGAAAGCTTTGTGTTCCCTTTAACACTGAATAAATTTATTACCCTGCATGCTTTCCTATATCAGGTTGAGGTTTTTTTTTTCTTTCACTTTCTTGTTTCCTACTTTATCTTTTTTTTTGTCCATTATTTTCACCCATAACACCGACAGCTTGGGTGCAGGGGTCAAAGTCTGCAAGAGGATGGATCATTCAAAACCCATCCCTTTTTTGTAGATGCGTACAAAAGAGATGGATGTCAGGATTCCAAGTAACACCCCCAACTAAAGAAGACTCCGAGGCTAGCAATTCCTCCAAGTTCCATTTTATTAGAGATGTCATATTGGCACAACTGGGAAAACCCGAATCTGAAAGTCCCCGGGTTTTCCCCACCCAAAGGAAAGTCAAAGTCCCATTCCCTGCACCTACATGTCCATCATATGATCCAATCAACTCACTGTCCAGTGGTGGGTTTCAAAATTTTTTACTACCGGTTCTGTGGACGTGGCTTGGTGGCCGTGGCATGGCTTGGTGGCCGTGGCTTGGTGGGCATGGCAGGGGAAGGATACTATAAAAATCTCCATTCCCTCCCCAATCCAGGGGAAGGTTACTGCAAAATCCCCATTTCCTCCTGATCAGCTGGGACTTGGGAGGCAGAGAATAGTAGATGGGGGTGGAGCCAGTCAGAATTTGTACTACCGGTTCTCCGAAGTACTCAAAATTTCCACTACCAGTTCTCCAGAACAGGTCAGAACCTGCTGAAACCCACCTCTGCCACCATCCCAACTGGGGACAATCCCCAGTCACGCCTATCCAGGTGCAGGATAAACATCCTTGACTCCCAGAGAAAAGAATGTTGTTATGGCTATATATCTCCATCGGCTCCTTGCAAATCCCCCTCCTGTTTTCCCAGAGCACTAAAGGTGGCAGCCCTGAAGATCCCAAGAAAAAGATGGGCTGACAATGGGACTTCAATTTCCACCTTCATCTGCCATGTTTGACCACTACCACCCTGGATGTCCTATCCACAACATCAAAGTTCCCTCAGCTCCATTCCAAACAGGATAAATCAGAAAATAGCAGAATAACAAAATAACAGAGTAGGAAGGCACCTTGAAGGGTTTCTAATCCAACCACTCATTCCTTTGTGTTTGCTTCACTTTTTCCAAGTGAGCCAGAAGTTCATTTCATTCCAGTTTCCAAGAGAAGTACAGAAAGAGCACTTTTAGGTGGACCTGTCCATCTTTTCCAAAACATTAAAAATCCAAAGAATATGTGGCATTTTTATTTTTTATTTTTGACAAAAAAGCACCTCTGGTTTTCAGGTTCAAATTGTCTTCCAAATCAGAGGTTTTCTTTTTCTTAGGGCTCCATTCCCACAATATATAATTCTATATTGTTCTCGTCAGAGTTTCACCAAGTGGAGAACAGATCTAGAGTTACTTTTTCATACCCACTATTTCCTCCCCTCCCTTTTTTGGTTTTTACGTTCTCTTTTTTTCTCCTCTCTCTCTCTGTCTCTCTCTCTCTCTCTCCACACCACCTGTCATACGTTTGCCAGAGATCTGAATTTATCACTCATAAACAGGGGTTGAGATTAGACTATTTTAAATGAAACCAAAGGTTAGATCTGGTTTTATAGTTCCATATTGCCTATTCTACCCAGATTAATCTAGGCCCTAAAAAAATGACTGGGGAAGGTGCAGACATCAAACAATCAATGGTTTGTTTATTCCAACAAAGATAGAATTGTGCGGCAAGTATCACTAATGACAAATCAACATGTTGTATTCTGATTCCCCCCCCAAAAAAGATCCTTCTAGAGAGAGCCAAATTTATTGGCCATGGTTTCCTATTAATGAAATTAGCCTGTTGAGTTAGTTGGAGGCCCGCTGGCTTTACCAACAGAATTTGTCTCCTGCAGGAACACAAATAAAACAGCATGGATAAATTCAGGTTCAGGACTGTTGTGGATACTCTAGGAAATTGATTTGGTTATTTTTCTTTCAAAAGTTGCACAAAACTGGTAATTCCACTAATAATCTGAAGTTGAGGTGGATGGAAATTCAGGACAATATAGGTATATATCTAAAACAAACACATGGAAAATAGCATACTGTGATTCTATGAATGTGCCTCAGGGTCAGCCCATTACATTCATAGGTCTTGCTTCATGATTCTCCTTCATGAACATTCACAGGGTGACAGTTTTATTTCCTTTCTGTTATCATTGTTTCTATTCTCCCCAACCCTTCAAATCTTGCATAGTTCTTCTACTGCTGCTGTTAGAGTTACAGTGTTTGGCTCTTTGTTAATATCATCCCTTTTAATATCTGTGATTTTAATTCATCTGTCCTGGCAGGCAACAACTTCCTCTTTATATATTTATTTAGGCAAAGAGGCTTCATAAAGTTGGCTTGAAATTATATTTGCTCATTTCAGTCCTCTAATTTCTGGACCACTTGCGGTGGTTTCATTGCATTTCAGCTGTTTGTGCTATATTATTTTATCTTTATCTGCACAATAGCTGGAGAACTGGTTTTTATAGAATTTTGCACGGATGCAATTAAATAAATAAATAAAATGGCATTGTGTCTGTCTTGGTGGGCCAATAAAAGCAGACAGACTCTCCATGCTTGTGGGCATGTGCCATCATTTCAGATTTTTGTAAGTAGAGTGTCCTGATATTGCTGTACTACAACTTCCATCATCCCTCACTGTTTGCCAGCTGAACCTTCTCAGAACTATAGTTCAGGAACATCTGGATAGTCCCGAGTTCCCCATATATGCTCTTCCCTTGACAGTCGCAGGGTAGACTGTCAGATCCATTTATATGGCTGACAACATGGTGTGATATTGTGCAGGCAGCAATGTTAGATTTGAGAATTGGCAATCTGCATGTACCAAGCACCACTCCGACCAGCAGCCTGCCTTTTCAGCTGTTCTCTACATCTCATGCAGCTTTGATTAGAACTCATGTAGTGAAATGCTACTATCGTTGCCAGGATGACGGCAGCTAATTTAAGTTGGTCCAACTCTTTCCAATTGTTACAGCCTTTAAGATATAAGGCTTATTTAATTCTGCTACAATTCGTTTCCCTTTTTGTACTCTTTATTTTTAAAATAGTGAAATACAAAAGAAAAAAGTCTACACTGAACAGTGATAATATGGTGAAGGGAAAGAAAAACCTAAATATATTGCAATGGTTAAATGAACTAAACATAGCCCCCAAAAATAAGAAAGACATCTAATTAAGCATAAATACCTATAGGGAACTAATTGTCAGATGCAAGAAATCAGGAGCCAGGATAGAGTTCAAAAGCACTATGAGTTTATTCCATGCTATCTATAGACAAGAATCTGAACTATTAACTGTCAAGGCAAATTGGCACCAGATAAGAATCAAAGGACTTCCAAGGGGCTAGACTTAGGTGTCTTAAGGAGACATAGAGACTCCAAACTAATGATGTGTTTGACCCCACTCTCAGGGCCTACTAGTCATCATCTACACTAATTCAACCATTGAGCTTATTATTAAATCCACATTATGTCACAACACAATGTGCCATTTTTCCAATGTTAGAGCACAAAGACTTTTTCCCAAATAGGTAACAAATATACATCCCAGATCCATTCCTTGACGTCAGGAAAGTGATTTTCTTTCTCATTACAATAAAGCTTTAGCCCCTTTATTGCTTTATTGCTGTATCTCAAAGCCAAAGCTATCCATAAGAAGGCAAATGTCATATTTTAGCAATCAGCATCCCATTGCAACCCTTAATTGGGAGAGTATAATATTTCCTCCCAAAGTTATATTGATGTACATACTAATTTGAATCCAAAACAAAACTATAATGGAACAAGACCAGACTGCATGAATTAAAATGCCTTCAAATTTTGTCCATCTCCAGACATAAGCAGTCTAATGTGCATTCCTTAAAAAAACATTCTGTGTTGTTTTGTTATCATTAAAATTGTGTTTTATTTTTCCTCATAATTTATCTCCTTTGGTTTTAACCTTTTTGTGTGTGTGTGCCTAGAGTTACTGTGTTGTGAGATGGGGGAACTATATAAATTGTCTGTCTGTCTGTCTGTCTGTCTGTCTGTCTGTCTGTCTGTCTGTCTGTCACCAAGATGAAAAGAAA
>JANHFM010001540.1:210256-225924 GCA_032468115.1 Grayia smithii | reverse complement strand
CAAGTCCCAGAATTCTGGGAGTTGAAGTTCACCCATCTTAAAGTCACCAAGGTTGAGAAACACTGCTCTAAGAGATCCTTTTGCCTATCTGCTACCACCAGCCTCCATACGTAGTTGGAAGACTTGATGGATCATCTAAACTCTTATCAATAGTAGTTAATTATAGTATGTGATCATTGTAAGAATAACTTTAAAAAAAACTGCTTTGTCATTATTCTACTTTAACCCTTCTTATCATTCCCCCACTCCCCACAAACCATGACATTTATTTACTTATTTATTAAACTTTGATCTTTCCTTTATTACTTTATAAGTAACTCAAGGTGGCAAACATACCTAATGCTCCTTCCTCCTCCTATCATCCCTCAACAACAGCCTGTGAGTTGGGTTTCACTGATAGAACGTTTGTCCTAAAATCACCAAGCTGGTTTTCATGCTTAAGGTGACTAGAACTCATTCTCCTGGTACCTGCTCCATTTTATAGAAGGCGGCAGCTGTATTCTCCTCAGTGGCTGTAGCCCTGATAATTACTTAATATTCAGTGGAGAAGCCCATTGTTCAATAAGAGCTTCAACTGTCCATCTTTAATTTAGGAATTATCTGTGTAAGAAATCATGCACCTTAGGAAGGTCTTTGCTATTGTGCTAAAAGGAAGGCAAAGGGAAGTTTGAACATAATGAAATGCTGATATTTGGTTATATGGAACATTACTTTGGAGTGTCTCTTTCTATCCAGAGTTGACTGGCTATGTCTTAACAAAGAGAACAAATAACAAAATAAGGTTTGGTTTTTGTTATTGTTACCTACTGCATTTGCTTGGCATTTTTGTATACCCATTGCTTGTCTTTTCAAGGCTTATAAGTTTTTTTCAGCCTGAAGCAGGCAGGGGAAAAGCCCAGCTGATTTATCCTTACTTCAGCCCTTTGGCAAGGGAGTCATACTATATATACTATGATGCAGATGGGCATCATGAGATCAAGGCTGCCTGAAGCCTCTGCAAGTAAGATGATACCAGCTGTACCATTCACAAGAAAACTCTTGCAATTCCAGCCCATGAAAGACAGAAAGTACCTTCCCCTTTGCTCTCCAGAGCCAACATTGGAGGGTTTTTAAAAAAAATCCTGATTCATGCCACTTTATTTCAGCAGGCTCTCATGAAAATTGAGGAAATAAACAGACTTGTGAAGTTTTCTCCATATTGAGGGGTCATCGAAAGGATAAATCGCAATGGAAAGAATCCAGTCGTAGCTGGGTGATAAGTAGACAGGATGTAAGGGCTTGATAAGAGCATTAAAATAATTTCATTTTTTAAAGAGCAAGTTAAAACTTTGAAAGCTCTGCTGTTCTGCCACTTCATTAACACTCTTCAATTAGGCTGTTGATAGCCTCCCACTCAATCCAGAGTGTTTAACCCAGCAATACCTTTCCTCTATTTATATCAGTGTGTTTTCATTGAAATAGAAGCAAAGTTTTGAGGAGGCACACTGATTCATTGCTCCAAGCTCAGGAGGAGATTTGTTGACATGGAGAGCCAGTATGAATTTTAGAAAGTTAGCTGGGACATTGTCATTCCAGCCAATAATGGAAGGAGTTACAATTTCTTACCGGCGATGCGATAGCAAATGTCAAGTTGGACATTCCTCCCTTGAGACATATAAGGCTGTCCATTCATTTTGATTTAGTGGCTTTACTTAGCACAATCCTCATTAACTGGGCACCCTTCAGATGAGTGAGTTTTCAAGCAGAATATTTGAACAGGCTGGATATTTTAGGAGTCTGCAGTCATAATGAATCCAAAAGGTGCTAGGGTGAGATGAAGAATGTCAAGAAAATCTAAAGTAATAAAAAATAATGACATTATATAGCCATGATGGCAAACCTATGGCACGCGTGCCAAAGGTGGCACGCAGCGCCCCCTCTGTGGGCACATGAACTGTCACCCCAGTTCAGCTCTGCCGTGCATGCACATGTGCCTCCCGCTGGCCAGCTGGTCTATGGGTCTCTGCCGTGCATGTACAGGGGGCGGGGCGTGTGTGGGGGCCATGCGTGCTTGCGTGGGGGAGCAGGGCACATGTGGGGGGCTACGCACACATTGCATTTTGGGGGTTCAGGCAGGCTTTGGGCACTTGGTCCGGAAAAGGTTATCCATCACTGTTATATAGGAAAAGATACGCAGTACTTTTCTTTTTAGCATCCCTTTTACTCATATAACAATATAAATAAGTGGTTGCTGCTGCTCATGTCAATTGTGTTCCCAGTGCTTGGAGGTCAAGTGCAGGAGAGAAATAGAGTCACCAACATACAACCGTAAAGTTAGAAGAAGAAGAAAAAAGAAAGCAATGCATCTGAAGTAAGAGCTGCCTTTGCATCCTTTGAGACTTTGAAGCATTTGAAGTTCTACTGTGGAGACTGCACTGAAAGGCTCAGCATTTATATATTAGAATGTGACATCAAAGCTTGCCAATAGTTATTCTGTGCTTTGTTTCAATATTCTAGTATTTGTTATTCTTTTTGCTCAATTCTCACCAAAGAAGAAAGGAATGCTCTCAAATGAACTTGGTCTCAAACATGTTCTTCAGTATAAACATTAACTACTAATCCATTTAGTTTTCTGTTTACAGTACTGTGGCATAGTAGCTAGGTCATGGGTGTCAAACTGGCAGCCTGCAGTTTATCATGTGTCACGTGCAAGCGTGAGCCCAGCTCCGCAAATAGGAAAAATATCACAAAATGTCATGTGACAGCAATGAGATGCAATGAGTTTGATACCCATGAGCTAGGCCATCAAGCTAGAAACTGGGAGGCTGTGAGTTCTAGTCCACCTTGGGGATAAAACCAGCCACAGTGGCACAATGGTTAGAGTACAGTACTGTAGGATACTTCTGCTGCCTGCCAGCTGCCTGCAATTTGACAGTTCAAATCTCACCTGGCTAAAGGTTAACTCAGCCTTCCATCCTTCCGAGGTCGATAAAATGAGAACCCAAATTTTGGGGGGCAATATGCTGAGTCTGTAAATTGCTTAGAGAGGGCTGTAAGGCACTATGAAGCGGTATATAAATCTAAGTGCTACTGCTAAGTGCTACCTTGAATACAAAGGGTGACCTAGTCCCTTTCCCTCAGCCCTAAGAAGGAGATGATGACAAACTATTTCTGAAATCTTGTCAAGGATACTTCAGGGACTAGTCCAAGCAGTTGCTAGAAAAAAACTGAATTGAAGGCACTGTTACCATCAAGACCACTAATGACACTACACTGAAAAGAATAGCCACAAAACCCAGCAGAGATCATACCATTTTTTGTATCATTTGAGAAAAAAATATTAGGAAATACTTCAAAATCATTTTTTTCCAATGTGTTTCATTTTTCAACCTCACCCTCAAACAAACAAAAACCAGTTTCCCCTCCCCACATCTGTCGCAGGGTTTTTTCCCCTTGTCCTATAACATCTCTAGTCTAGATATACAAAATCTGGGCTAGTTGGTCAAAATTTACTTAGTGCCAACTTGACAAACTAATTATGCTCATTGTTGAGGATATATTGATCCCATACTCTTCTTTGTCTTACTGTCTCTGTTTTAATTATCACTTGTACTTGTTTGCCTGATAGTGTAGGAAACCTTTAGAAGTATTGACTATTGAATAAAGCAAGAATGCTAGGCATTTTCTCTAGCATCTGGTCTGTAATACTTTCTTGTCTAGTATCTTGCCTAGATACTAGACAAGAAATAGATTCTATAACAAATGAAGGTAAGACTTCTTATGAAAGGGGTATATCCTGACAGTGAGTATGATTTAAAACCTAAAACAGCTCTTGATCTCTGCTTCTACCAACATTATTGCTGATTCTGAGTTTCTCTCTCTTTTAGATCTCTATGTTGTGACATATATTTTGTGGTTGAACTTATCCAAAAACTATAGGTGGTCCTAAAATTGCATGTTTTCTCCACTCTTCTAGAAAAAGATAGATGTAAATAGATAAAGTCAGAAATATCAATACAGGTGATATAGATATAGATCCCACACATATTCATAGCTAAAACAACAGTTTGGTTTTAAATATTAAATTATATTGCTCAGAGTATGGAAATGTGTTTTTTATATAGTAGACAATTTGGAGTAGATCCCCAGGAAAATAAATGTGTGTAAGCTTCCCATATCCAAAACTGTGATCAGCCAGTTTCAATGAAGCCTACAAGTGTGCATTGGAGAATTCTGCCTAAATTTTGACTTTAATATTCCTTATTAGTTAACTTAGCAAGCATGATGTTCCTCTATGTTTTTATAGTTTTATTGCAAATTGTTTTGGCTGGTCTTTTATTGGCACTGAGATATCTCCTGCTGTTATTGAGAGTAGGAATCAGATGATGATTCTTTGTGATAATAAGAATGTTAAATCCCATTCACCTGAACATATAGGGAGTTCAAAGGGGGAGAGATCACATAGGCTCATTTCTATGTTTTTCCAGTCTCTGTATTGGTGGTCCAAAGAGGAGTTTTATTTATGTTTACTTAAAAAGAGGGACAGTTGTTTAAACAATCCACTACCTTAATGTATTCCAATCTTGGATCATGCAGAAAACTATAATCAAGATCAAGTTGAAGAGTAGTGCTTTTTTCCAGACTTTCCTAAATAAATACAAATTGAAATGAAGCAGGAATGGAGTTCATGTGTAACCAGATTCTCTCCCCGTTTATTTTTTTCAGGCGCTATGTTCGTTCCCTTAATCTGCTACCCTCATCCACATTGCAAAGGGAAGAAAATAGCAACTGTTTGATTACAGTATAAGGGAGCATGTTAGTGTAGGCAGCAATAGCTAGTTGTGAGATTTTTTTTAAAAAGATGTACATGGTGACATCATGACAGAAACCTACCCTTCTGTAGTTTCATTCTGTGGAATGCAAAAATGTAGGTCCCAGTTCTTCATTTTAATTTCTTGGCATATTTCATCATATCCTTTTCCTTGACTGATATTCTGAGATTACATTTTGATAAATGTAATTCTGAGCTACTGAAACAGGTGAGAAAAACAGCGCCTTCTGAAACACAATCATGTTAGCAATCTTACTAATATCTATTCAGGATATAGAATAGATATTCTTTATTATAGAAATCAGGATATGATCAGTGGGTCTCTGGACTTCTAGCTCTATGAAGTGGGCCAATCTTCTTTGTTATGTCCATGCAGAAAAAAAATCTTGGTTTGGGTCTCCAGAAATCTAGACTTACAACTCATGTGTCTGGAGGAAGATTTTTTCTGAATGCCATTAATTTCCTTAAGATCTAAGGGGAAAAAAATCTACAACCAACAATCTGCTATGATAGTAAGCCACCACTATCTATCTAGAAAGGCTATATCACTTCAAGGTCCACTTAAAAATCTGTCATAAAATGTTTTAGAATAATGGTTCCATGCTCAGTGAATAAAGAAGAGAATTTTATTTGGCCACAATCTTGAAACTTCCCACAAGGGCAGAAAGCAGCTTTGGGATGATTATAGTACTTGCAGCGTAGTCCCATGTGTTTATTTCTCATTGATTTAATATACATGAATTAGCGTTATTATTTTACACATACATACAGTTTTAAAACACTGATTAGGATTTCCCATCTTAAAATGCCCTTGTCTACATGCCAATTTATTATCTTGGCTTCATTGTACATGACTAGTACAATGGAGAAGGGCTTTTTATTTGTCCTTACAGAAGTAAACATAGACAACTTCCAAAATGTCCAGTTACTTGTGAAGTGCAAAAATAGCTAATGCTTGTCAGAACTTGAATACTGAAAAGGTCTTGTACAGAGAAGGCTGCTGGGTTTCATAGCTTAGATAAGCTTTCTGATTTTGATTAGTTGTCAGTTACTTGGTGACAAAAAGAGTTTTACTCAAGTAATACAGAGACAGGAAATGTGTAAATTATAGAAAATAAAATTGAAGCTCATCAATTGATGCCCTACACCAGGGGTCAGCAACCTGCAGCTCTGGAGCCGCATGTGGCGCTTTCACCCCTCTGCTGTGGCTCCCTGTCACTCAAAATATGCGTCACAACCACCAATGTGTGACACCAGCTGGCACATGATTTATTGAGCTTTTCAATCCCTAGTAGGCCAACCATGGATAAATCCAAGAAAAGAAAAATTTCAGAAGAAAACAGAACATTTAATTCAACTGCATATGCTAGTTTTGTGGCCATTCAAGAAATAGTCAGGCACAGGAAGGGTTTTGTGGCTCCCAGTGTTCTCTTTTCTGTGGGAAATGGGCCCAAATGGCTCTTTGAATGTTTAAGGTTGCAGATCCCTGCCCTACACCAAGGGTCCCCAAACCCCAGCAACAGCCCATTACTGGACCATGGCCTATTTAGAACCAGGCCACATGAGCTGCAGGCCAATGTGCAAGTATGTGCATGCGCTCAACTTGCATGAGCAGAAGGCCAGCGCACACATACAGGCAGCTGACATGTGTGGGCACCGAGCCACCACTCGGCCCAATTCCCCTCTCCTCCCCACAGCCGGGCCACCAAGTGACGAAAGTTGGGCACCGCTCCCCTAAACAACCAGATTCACTGTCACCTTGGTGATTCCTGAATTTTAAAGAATTAAATTTCACTGTATTTTTAGACACTGTATTGTAGACACTGTATTTTTAAGCGCACAAAGATTGGATATTTCTAAGAACTTTAAAGTTGTCTTATCTATGCATCTGATGGGTAGCTGCTTGAATTGAGTGACCATTTGAATTGCTCCCCAAAGCTCTCAAACACTTTTTGAAAAAAGATGCCTTATGATTCTAAATAGCCTGGGGATATGAAATCCTTGAGTACATATATTTTGCCTATGAATGAAATGAATGTTCTATAGTTAGACAGAAAACTGTGTGCTCTGTAGTCCCATTTATAGTAACAAGTGTATTTTGCAGCAAAAATGGGAGTGATTCACTTCTCAGTATGCAACAAAGAACTTTATATAACTCTGTTTCCTGAACAGAGACTGTTAAGCCCCACATACACAAGACAAATGCTTATAAAATAATTGGTGATTGTAGGTTTAAACAAAACATCACTGAGCTTCTAATTATGTGGTTCATTGACTTTCTTAAAATCTATAACTAAAGCTGTTTAAGCCCATGGCAGAGGCAAGCAGAACTGTTAAAAAGTATAAATATATTGGCAAATCACCCACTATAACTGTTCATATAATAGGAAATAGCAAAACAGTTCTGCCTGGCCTTTTAAATTATGAAAGCATGTGCCAGTTTGCAACAACATTTAAATTTTTCCTATAGGGGTGTAGTTGGAAATATTAGTATCTTCTCATTCTCTCTCTCTCTCTCTCTCTCTCTCTCTCTCTCTCCCTCTCTCTGAATGTATTTGTGGCTAAGTTCTCAGATTTTTCAATTCCACAACTCCTCACAATGATAAATTATGCTGTATATCAAATCTTCCCTAGGGAATTCCTACAGTTTAGTCCTGGACATGAAGTAAATGAACTACTTTTAATAATTCAATTATGATCTATGTCTCAAATAAAATGACTTGCAACTTTTTTGCATGACTTGTTTGGGGATGACTTTTTACTTTGCTAGGCTTCATACTCTCAGGCTAATTGTCTAAAAGATACAGCAAAGTTGTTCTTTCCAGTAGAAAAAAGAATTGCATGGAAATGAAAAGATATATAACTTACATCAAATTCTCTTGATTTAGGCTTACTTTTATTGGCTTTCTTGGTGGACTAAATATCTAGCTTCTGGATCATCACCCAACTTACAATAATGGTAACTTAATATATACACTTCTACGGACACTCCAAAAATACAAATATGCAACTATATACCATGCCATGCAGGGGTGGGTTCTACTTACCTTTACTACCGGTTCTCTTCATGCACACGCTTTGCGTGTGATCGGCCGAACGTGCTGAATGCACGCTCCGCACATTCACACTAACTACTCTCCTTGGAAAAAAACTCAAAACAAGCACTCTGCGCATGCACAGAACAGAGAAATGTAAGTACGGGTGCGCGGGTGGGCCCAGCTCCCGGCTGTGGAGAATCGGTTCGGTGATGTCACACCGTCACCGCTACCGGATCGCGCGAACCGGGCCGAACCGGGAGCAACCTACCACTGAAGCCGTGTGAAAAGCAGTACCTAGTATCAATGGATTAGCTTAGTATCCAGAAGCAGTTGATGAACTCTGCAGAAGTGAATCTTGTTTATTGAGTTTATGTTAAAAACCTCACCCACACCCACACTCAGTTGTTAGTCAAAACAACTGAAAAAATGTTACTTTCATTATTCACCTGAAACTTTTTAATGGATACATTTAAACTTTGAATAAAACAGTTACACAGGTATCAGTGGTGGTATTCATCTGGTTCTATCCGGTTTGGGTGAACCGGTAGCAGCAGCTGTGGGAGGCTCTGCCCACCCACTCGGACATCATCATGTCCTCGTTTTGATGCTCTGCACATGCGCAGAAGGCTCTGTACATGCACGGAGATGGCACGTATACTCACATTTGTGAACCGGTAGTGAAGGTAAGTGAATACCACCCCTGGCAGGTATGTATTTAAAAGTTCATTTCAGAATAATGATGTGTCATAGAAATCATTAAGAAAATACAACTATCCTGGTGGTACATAGAATTCTAAAAAAAGGAAGAAAGACCATAACTGAAAGCAACATTTTTTTCCTTTAAAAATGACTTCCCTTCTAGGTTGCTAATGATTTAAACCTAACTACTGATGGTCCATGTTCAAATCTAAGAACTGGAGAACTCCCACCTAAGTAAAAAAAAAGAAGTGAATCATATTATAGTTTGGCAAAGCCTATAATTCTGTTGTATAAACTATGTAAATTAATCCTACCAGCCTATATTTATAGGAAGCCCACTCACATAGTGATACCGACATCAACTTGTGCTTTTCCACACATACATATCTAGTGAACTGTATGTCTGATTTTACTGTGACACCTACTGTTTTCTAGCTCATTTTTAACTGGTGACTTTGGAACCTGAAGACATGATTGATGAACAGACATTCATCATAAGGGCAAACTGCACTGGATTCTATTCTGATTTGCAGGGAAAAAAAAAGTCAAACTGTTATTTTAGATCAATGGCTCTTATCTCTACAATCATAGAGAATGGAAAATGGGATCATAGCCATGGGTCATATCCCCAGAAAAATTCACAAGCACAAACACTCACATTTTTGTTTTAAGATAATTTTAGTGCATTAGAAATGAAATTCATTCACATAGACAAAATATAAAAACAGTATTTGCAAAGAACTATCAAAGAACTGGCTACTTCATGATAAAATCAGTAATAAGGTTGTTTTCTTCCAGTACAATTTCACTCGGCAAACAATTTTTTTGCCAATTCAAAGATACAATGGCTTTTCTAGTATTCCAAAAGAGACTCAGAAAAAGGAAGTCTTTTTTTTTAATGATGTCAACATTTACATTATGGATGAAAAATAGAACCTGTTGCAGAGAAAGTGGCCAGTGATTTCATCCAGTTGCATGCTGAAAGGAAGTGGCATGGCTGCCAATTCCCTTATGACTTAGTTAAAAACATTAGGAGAAAAAAATAATAATTTTAGAATAGATCACATCATTTTAAAGTCATAGTTTCATTTTTCTCCCCCTCACTTCCAAACTACAAACCAGCTCAACCATTTCCAGGATGCTCAGCTTCTGCAGTGCTTTTGTGATCATACATGTTGTTGGGGACTTTTCACCTAACACCAAGTAGCCACAAAACCAAAAGATGAAGAGTGCCTTGAAGTTGTTTTATTGGCATTCTGATCACAACATATGTTATCTCAGGATAAGATGAAAAATTACATGCAAGCAAACACTATCTTGTTAATGGTGAACAGCATTTTGTTGAAATGGATGTTGATCAGGTAAAACTAGGACAATCTTGTTATTTTCTTTGGGAATTATACAAAGACACATCCATGTGTGTTATTTTCTTCCTTTTTTAATGCACCTTGCATTTATTGGAAGGTTCTCTAACCGGCTTCTAGTCTGCACTTTTTAGATAGTTTCAGTGAGGTCTACTATTGGCTGATATTGCAACATCTTATTTTGCTTGGCAATGCAATAAACAACCTTGTGGGATGCTCCTTTAGATCAAGACTTTTGGATTGGGAAAAATGCTTGTAGTTCCAAAAAGAGTAGTTCCAGATTTTTAAATCAAACATTGTTTGCATGATGAAGACCCAGGGTACCTAATGAACATTCATGGTCAGACATAAAATACTCCTTTATTGGCTTCATGCTTCAATTGGCAAAGACTTTACCATTGAAGTAATACAACATTTTTTTGTTCATGTTCAGTGATGAAAATGAAACCAAGAGGCTTGGTGGCCTAGAGGTGGAGCTCTTGCCTCACAATTACTAGGAGGCTGTGAGTTCAATCCCAGGTAGCAGCAGATATTTCTCTCTCTGGGTGCAAAGAGAAAATGTCTACTGTGAACTCCATGTAGATGTCAGGAAGGGCATATGGCCATTCAGTTGCCCTGACTCTACCCCAATTGCAGGGTCATTAAAAGTAAAAAAAAAAACCAACCCAATGAAAATAAAACAAAAGGATGTATATATTTCCTGTTCTGTGACATTTTCCAAATACAGGCCTCCAAAAACAAAAAGTAACCAAGTACCATGGCCTATTTTTTTTAATTGAAGATTTCCATTAGACTCAGTGATGTTTATTTCTGAACAGATACGCAGGATTGCATTATTAATTTCTAAAAGACATTTTTCCATGTTGGAAAAAAATGCACAAATTGCCAAATAAAAATAAAAGCCCAGCTTTGTTTGCAGTTAAATAAATCCAAAAAGTTAGTCATCCTATGAACGACTGATTTAAATACTACTGGGTATTTTTTTCCTGTTCTATCATTCTACATTCCAGCTGTTCAATGTAGCAGGTTAAAAAAAAATTGGATTAACCCATGGTCAAGTACTGAATTTGTAAATTGCATCACTCTGCTGGTTAACAAGAAAAGACACGGGAGATAGAAAAGATCAGATGTACAGTATGCATGCAAACTTTTAAATTGAAGACAAAATCACAGCCAATCTGGTTGGCTTGATAATTATTACAATATTTCACACTGCTCTTGAAAAACAGTTATTCATTACTGAAAGTTAAATGAAGAGGGAAACAACATATTATAGATGTGATTGCTTGATCTGCTGTTGAGGAGTAGAATGATTAAAGTGCAGGACAGAAGATCTCTTTTTTTATTGAGAAGATTCATTTCCATCTTCTCTATCATTTTATTTATATCGTTTGCCTTAAGGCTTTGGATTTAGAACAAGAAATTTGTATTTTGATAAGAGTTTATATTTAAAAATGAAGAGGTTGCAAAAATTTGTTCAAGTATAATATTAATAAGGATGCCCAAAAGTTTCAAGATATTTTAATTAGCATGACCTTGCAGTGCTTGGATCGAACATTACTGCTATTGTTATTTATAGTGATAATTGCCCAAAATGAATTTCCATCAATGTCTTTTTCTCTTCTTATCCTTTGAACTAGAGTTTTAAAATGTGTGCTTCCTTCAGATGTTAATATTAATTGTTCTTTTTGAGGGAGATGGAACAAGCCTTCTTAGATAATCAGATCAAAGCGTACTCTGTTCTGAAAGAGCCCTAGGATCAGTCTCCTCAACTGTATCAGCTATATCTGGGAATTTGTACCGGATGAGAGGGGAGGAAAAATCACTTCCTGTATTTGAAAAGAGGCAACAAGCCTGCTATATCATTCATTGTCTCTCCCTCCATCCCAGTGGTGAAATTCAATTTGTTTTACTACCAGTTCTGTGGGCATAGCTTAATGGGCGTGGCAGGGAAAGGATAATACAAAATCTCCATTCCCTCCCCACTCCTGGGGGAAGGATTCTACAAAATCTGCATTCCCACCCCACTCCAGGTGAAGGATTCTACAAAATCTGCATTCCCACCCCCACTCCAGGTGAAGGATACTGCAAAATCCCTATTCGCTCCCCACTCCTGGGGGAAGGATATTGCAAAATCTCCATTCCCATTCTGGGGCCAGCCAGAGGTGGTATTTGCTGGTTCTCCGAACTACTCAAAATTTCTGCTACTGGTTCTCCAGAACCTGTCAGAACCTGCTAAATTTCACCCTCGCTCCATCCTTATAATTTGCTTCAATCAAAGTCAACACTGAGCTATGTTCAATTCCTACTCAGAATTGTTTTTGTTTTCTTAACAAAGCAATTAGTTCTGTAAAAAAAAAAAGATTGGTTGCATTTTTGGAAAATATAGGTGGGAGAATAGTATAGCCTCTTAGGTTCAAATTTAGAACTTTTTAAAAAAAAAGTTTAGAAGCTTTTGTTCAAAGTTAAAATAATTGAGTGGGTGGGTGGGTGTTCACGTGCATGCATACCTATATGTATATATGCAATCCTAAAAAGGAATCTTGGAATTGGAAAGGAATGTGATAAACTCCTCCATATATGCTGGAATATTGTAAATAATGATTCTGATTTTACTTCTTGGAAATTTACAGCTGTATTTAATGCACAAAACATCACACACCATTGTTTCCAAAGCATGAGCAGCATTGTAAGCTACCTGTCAATACTTGTTCACAGCAGTTCTTCCAACAGAGCTGATTCATTCTAATTTGGAATTATATTATCAAGACTGAAGGTTGGAGTGAGTTGTTGATGAAGAAATCAATATCTTGCATCAGAAAACCTACTTTTCTCTTAAAGGTGTCTGCTAATAAGAATTGGCTTGTACCATATAAGATGACTTTGTTTAAATCTAATTTAAATTATCTTGATAATGATAAATACTGAAAAGCTGCCTCAAACATCCTTGAAATCAAGGTATTGCTTCTCGATTCTTGGATGAAGGTTTGTGTGTGTGTGTGTGTGTGTGTGTGTGTGTATCAGTAGCGGAATTCAAATCCCGGTGCTACTGATTCACTGTTGGAAGTGCGTGGGCATGCTTCGTAAGTGCGCGGTGCTTCTGTGCATGCGGAGAAAGTTCGGTGCATGCGCAGAGCATTTTTGATGACATCTGGGCGGGTCCCACCGCCACCACTACTGGTTAGCCCGAACTGGGGCAAATCAGTAGCAACCCACCCCTGGTGTGTATATATAAATACACTCCTCTTAAATCTACATACTTTTTTTTACTGAGGTTGGTGGAAAAGAGAAACATCAATGTAGTTAATTTGTTGTAAATTAACTTTTTAAAATAAGATTCAAACGTTTTTGATAACACTATTAAACTTTCAAAGGAAAATAATAGATCAGCAGTCCTCAATCTTTCTGGCTTGGCAGCCTGGCCAGGGGAGGAAAGATGATGGTTCATATGAGCAGCAGCCTGGGCATTGGGGCCTCCTGGGATAGATTATAAGGACAGACACTTTCAGTGCTCTTTCCATATTGATCATTGTATTTAAAACAAACTGTTTTGCAGCCAAAACAAATGTAGACTTAGAACTTAGAATAACTTTATTGTCACTTTTAATGTACACTAATTGGCATACATTAAAATGAACTTACAGCTCTCAAAGGGTCACCACCTCCAATATACGCTACATAAACATGTCAAAATAAATAAATAAAAATTATGCATATATCCACGTATATTATATGACATGGAAACAGTACAGTCTATTTCGGATGTATACATGTACATGTAGAAATTTATAGAAATAGAAATATAATACTATTTTAAAAGACTGCTATAAACAGAGGCTGTTGGCTATTGCTGCGGAAGAAACAATGGGAAGATGGAATAAAATATAAAAATGGAATAATTTTAAGATGCATGTCATCCCTGGTAAACAGCAGTGCTAATTTCAAATTACTTGTAATGATGTGGTTTAAATACACAAACATACTGAAAGAGGATTTGAACATTTATATTTCTGCTTATACCTCCTTCCCCATCTGACATCTGGATTTACTGATTTAAGGTGCTTAAACAGTTTAGTGAATCTGACCATTTCAAATGATAAATTATGGTTTATGGTTCAGCAAATTATTTTAATAAGAATGGTATATGTTAAAATAATCTAAAGAATCCAGTTCTGTTAATATTTGTCAACAGACATTACTGGATCACATTACAGTATCAGATATTTCAAAACTGTTGATATCTGATACATACATCAATCTTCAAGGTATAACTCTTATAGCCAGAATGTGTTTAATCGGTTATTTTTATGCATTAAGAAGACAGCAAAGGACTATATTATTATGCACCTATTGTGGACAAAGTTTAAAGAAATGAATTATATGGGGTAAATTCTATGATTGGTTGGAAAAGAAATATGGTGAGAGTTATTGAGACAAAACAGATTGGGAAAAATAAATGAGAAAAATATGTTAGACAATAAAAGCTCAGACAACGCCTAGATAAAGGAAAAATGGGGAAGGGGGAAAAGAAGGAAAGTGGGATTATTATAAAAATGTACATAAATGGTGAAATAATGTAAGTATCAAACAAAGAAGAAGTTGAAATGAAATGGATGTAACTAGAACAGGACTGTTTGAATACCATAATAGATGGAAGTGAAAGGGAAACAAGAAGAGAGTGGGAAAGGAGAGAAGGGGCAGAGAGAGAGGAGGGAAGAAGAGAGGAAAGGGAGGGAGAGACAGAAGAGAGGGTATAGGAGAGAAAGAAATAGAAGAGGGATGAGGAGTAGGAAAGAGGGTTAGAAAGGGAGGAAGGTGAGAGGAGTCGGGGAAAGGGAAGGGAAATAGGGAAGGGTAGGAGAGGAGGAATGTAGGAAGTAGGAGGAGAGAAGGGAAGGGAAGTAAAAAGAAAGGTTGTAGGGAAACAAAGAAAAATGGTAAAGAAACAGCCCCGAACAAACAAAAATGGAAATGAAAACTAAATGATAAGCTGAATGATGAATGATGTATAAGAAACTGTACATATAAAGATGTGTACGAGAGGAAAAAAAAAACTTAATCATTAAAAAAAAAAATCACATTATGGACATTAAGCAAGTGGCCCTCATTTATGGTCATTTGCAGTGTCCTGCTGTCCCATGACCACTGTTTCCAACTTAAAACACAGAAAATGTACAATTGAAAGCAGAAAAAACATCCATTACAAACAATGGATTCACTTAATGACTGCTGTGGTCGCTTTATGCCTGCCATGGTTGCTTTAACAATCCCTCCAAAAAAAACAAAAAAGCTTGTGAAATTGGACATGAGCATTTGATGGCCCACTGAAGAAATGACAAAATTTAGGAGCACAACTTGACCATAGTTATGACTGTATTTTATGGTCGTAAGTTGTTGCCTTTGAATTCTGAAAAAGTTTCCCCAACCCAGCTCATATTGGGAAGAGAAACCCTTGCAATGGTTTAATTATTTATTAAGAATTCTTTTTCAGTTTTCTAGAAATAATCAGTTCTTGGCTCTACATTTCCAGAATAATCAGGATTTCAAACAAGCAATTATCCAGGTCCCATAAAATCATAAATACCTATTTGTCACAAACAGCCGGTGGCAAGAGAAGACAAGTTTCTTTTAAACAACCATAAAGCTCTAAAAACAAACAATCTTCACCTATTGTATATACCAGTGTTTCTCAACCTTGGCCACTGGAAGATGTGTGGACTTCAACAGAGCTGGCTGGGGAATTCTGGGAGTTGAAGT
>JANHFM010001540.1:181465-194322 GCA_032468115.1 Grayia smithii | reverse complement strand
AAGATCACACGAAGTGTTAATACCACTTATAATGCCTTGGTAAGACCACACTTGGAACACTGCATTCAGTTTTGGTTGCCACGATGTAAAAAAGATGTGGAGACTCTAGAAAGAGTGCTGAGAAGAGCAACAAGGATGGTTAGGGGACTGGAGGCTTAAACCAGGGGTGAAATGCTACCGGATTGGACCTGATCGGCCGATCCAGTAGCGGAGACTGGGGCTGGTTCACCGTACCTGTAGCGATCGCTGGCTGGCCACACCCCTGAACCAGTCCACGTCTTGCCATCCTGCCATGCTTCGCTGCCTGATGGTGGGAAAGTCTCGCATTTGAGGCTTAGTCATTTCGCCTCTCAGCCAAGAAAAGAGCAGCCTGTTGGTGTTCCCGTGGCTGGGAAGCGAGTCCCACTGACATCAAAGGCAGTCTCTTCCAAGTCCAGCGCTGCGGTGATCACAGGGCTTTTTACGAATCGGAAGGACTCCCTTTGGAAGCCGCGAAACTTCCCCCTTGCCACGCCTTGGAGAGGGAGACCCTCACGAGGGCTGAGAGAAAAGCTTTTTATCCCTGCGCACCGCCCTCCTCCTCTGCGCTTTTTCTGAGGCAAACTTGCTGTAGCCCCCCCTGCTTGAAAAAGTTCAAGTTTCTGCCGAACTTGAAAACCAAAAAGGCGCTTCTTCGGGATCGTTGTCCCACCCGGTCTGCAGAGAGAAAAGTGGACGGTGGTCTATATTTCTTTTAAAAAAGGAGGAGGGGACACCAAGACCCTTCAGTGCCTACAGGAACCACAGCACAAGAGGGAACTTTTTTTTTAAAGAAAGTTCATTTATTTATTAATGATGTCCCGTCTTTAATAGCTTCACATCTCTTCTCCTGCTTTAGTCTTCAAAAAAAAATTTTAAAGTCATGTTTGAGTCAATTCCCGCCAGGGTTTTGACGTTTACTCTGGGTGCTCTTTCTGGTTAGATGGGAGTGTTGGTTTTCGGTCCTCTGGTGGTGAGGAGTCAAACGGATTCTTGTGAGGCGAGGTGGGATAAAGAGAAGGGGAAAGTTTCCTGCATTAGCGGCGGGACCTGGCAGCAAATGGCGGCTTCCTACTAAATGGGCTGTGATCGCCGACAGTCACAACACCTTTGACTGCTACCCTGGTATTTTAACTCTGCTGCTCCCAATTTAAGGAGCTGAATGAAACTGACACTCTAAACAAGCCTATCCTAAAACACACCTTGCGAAAGCAAAGTTCCAACAACTTTAGGAGTTTCCACTTGTGGGCAACTATGGTTCCTTCGCAACCTGTGGACTTCAACTCCCAGAATTCCTCAGCTAGCGTGGCAGGTCGTAAAGTTGCCCATCCCTCTCTGGTTTAAGTTCACAAGCAAGTAAGTGAAAGCTGTGATGAAAAAGGGCAAAGAAGTGACATCGACCCGGTCACCTGACCACCAAGCCATGCCCACCAATTAAGCCACACCCACAGAACCAGTAGCGAAAATTTTTAGATTGCACCCCTGCTTCAGACCTTGATAATTTAAGATTTAATCTTCAATTCCATTCACAGTCTGGGACTGGTAAAAACTTAACAGTTCAAGTCCTAACCAAGGACCCGAGGGCTGTTAAAGTATTATTATTTGCAAAATTTAAGGATATATGTAGGGATGAGTTTACTGAAATGATGGCTGCTTCAATAATCTCTGTCTTTGGTTGTTTAGCCTAATGGGCATTCATAAGGGACAGTGGGAAGCAAATGACAAAGCATCCATCACCACAACACAACACAAACTTCACCTCATTTGTATTTGTGTTCTTACAGTGTGGCAATTATGTAAGGAATGGACTTGAATTATGTAATGGCATGTGGAAATGACCTTGGGAGTTGGGCTAGGGGGAGAGATGCTGCTAAGGGAACAATCATAAGATGGAGTGGGGAGCAGCTGTGTAAAGGGCAGGGACAGAAATTCAGAATGGAATCTCCCTAACTTATGAAGAGATGGTGGGAGAGTTGTATTTTCAGACTTGCAAAATACTACTAATGCAACCTTACTCATAAAGTAGTATTAGGTAATTTGGTGATATTTCCTGCCTTATCCCCTTGAGTAAGCTAACAAATCATATCTGTTGGGATGCCATTTTGATGAAATCTCTATTTGATGTGGGCACACACATTTATATCAATTTCTGAAATATCAACTTTTCTTACTACATGGCTGACAAATATAAAAAGAAAGTAAAATATATAAAAGCATAAAGTAAAGCTGATCATTCAATCAATAGCAGCAGATAAAATATATACTAGAACTGTGGCTCTGTTCTGTAACTCACAATCCATTAAACTGAGTAGTAAACAAAAAAAAAACTTTAAAAAGGAACTAAGAGGGTAATGTATTTTGCATAATATAAGTAACTACAGTGATGATTTCTCTTTTTCTACTCCTGGTAGTCATGGACCATTAACCTCCTGGATAAAGGAAAAGTTGAATTAGAAAAGTTAGCAATGCTGAATATCTGCAGTAGTATTTTCTATGTTTCTTTCCCTCAATACTCCATCAAGCGGTAAAATTCCTCCACCCTTTTGTATTTTTCAACCCATAGATATTAGTCTTGTTTAGATTACGAGTAATGTTCAGAAATGTTTATTGCCTAATTCCAGCTTGCCCTGAGGCCACTTTATATTGCTCAGGGATTCTTAATATGGTGAAAGTTATATTTCATTTGAAATTATAGTTGCAATATATTTGCACTTGCACAGTGGAAGAGTGCAGTTTTGCCTTCCAACCCCAGGCTTCAATCTTGTAGACAAATGTACAGGAAAATAGTGTTAGTAATTTTGTTTCTTCTTTTTCTTTCCTTTTTTAAAGAGCTAAACGATGGCTCGCTAAAAATAGTTCCACCAGAGGGACAGATTGCTTTGGTATCCACGTTTAATATAACATTCACCTAATAAAATAATTAGCACATTTTTTTCAAAGCTTATGACAGTCACTATTTACCAGTTCTAAGATATATGCAAGAGGGATGAATTTTAATTTTCAGGTAGCTGGAAGGTGTTTTTTTTTCCTGAAAAGTCCCTTTTGTATTTTATAAAATTAAATTATTTACTGTTCAGGTCTCCGGGGTAAAGGATGGTCATAACCAGGTAAAATCCTCATCTCATGATCACAATTGAGTCCCAAATTTCGGTTGGTAAGTAAGACAGTTGTTAAGTGCATTTTCCCCCCATTTTATTACCTTTCTTTCCACAATTGTTAAGTGAATCACTCCTGTGGTTAAGTTAGTAACATGGTTAGTAAAGTGATTCTGGCTTCCCCATTGACTTTGTTTGACAGAAGGCTGCAAAAGTTGATCACATGACTCTGGGACACTGCAACTGTCATAAAGGAGAGTCAGTTGCCAAGCACCTGAATTTTGGTCATGTGACCATGGGGATGCTGCAAGAGTCGTAATGTGAAAAAATAATCATGTGTCATTTTTTTCAGTGCCATTGCAACTTTGAACAGTCTCTAAAAGAATGGTTTTATGTTGAGGATTACCTGTATATCAGACTCTTCTTTCCTGAAACATAAAATATTTTTCCATGAAACATTTTTTTGGATTAGTGCATAACTTACAGCAGACAACAGACAACAAAGAGAAAATCTACCTCTCCACATCTGATATACCTATGGAAAGTTTAACATTGCTTATTTAGTTTTTTGGCACTTTCTAAGAAACACACCAGATGTTTGTGCCTTTATCAATTCACATTTTAATATTGTTATTGTGCTCATTTCACTGATAAGGTACTACCATATGCCAAGGGGGGGAAAATGTAATTTTCGAATCTTTTATTCCTTACCAAGTTTTTTCTGAGCTGGGATGATACTCACCAAACAGTTGCATGAAATTAAATTCTTTATTCTTCATCTAGGAGAGGTTTACAAAGTGTTAGATAGGCAGCAGCAATGACTGCTTCCTCCATCTAGCTCATATTAAATACATTGCAATCAGCCTCTCTTACAGAATACCAACCACTTAACCCAGTGGTCCCCAATCTTTTGGGCACCAGAGACCAATTCCGTGGAGAGAGGCTTTTCCATGGACCAGATGGGTTGTGGTTTTGTGTGCTGCCTGCATCCCGCAGATGGGGCTTCGCTTGTTTGTGGAACCTGATTTCTGGCATGGCGTGGCCCGGTGCTGATCCACAGACTGGGGGTTGGGGACCTCTGACTTAACCAGTCACTCATGTCCCTCTTGTGATGTCATCCCATATAAGGAACTTCCTTCTTTCCTTGCCAGGGCCTCTAACTTTTGTGAAAATACATTTGTCTAAGAAGAAGCTATCTTTGGAATGCATCCCTTGTGTCACTTCCCTGGGTAAACTACTTTCAATGTCTGTGAACAATGAAATGTAAGAAGGCCAACAAATCTTAAAGATAACAAAAGGAGCCATGGTGTCTAAACTATTTAATACAGCTAAAAATCTCAAATAAAATATTTCAAATACTATATTATATAAAATACTCTAACAGTAAAATGTCATCACCAATTAGTTCTTCGTCATAAATCTTTTCTATATTCCATTGGATCTCTGTGACTGAACATTATTTATTTGGAGACTCTCTGAATTGGTTTACTAATGTTTTCTCCAAATCAAATGATGCATCTCTAATACAATACATAAACTCTCACATGCATTGAATGCTTCCTTGGCACCCTCTTGTAATGAATACCTGTTTCTTCAGCTTCCTCTGATTGCAAAGTGATTTGCATAGTTTAATTATGTGTGGTGAAAGTGACAATTAAAATCACAGTAACAGCAAAAATAGCAGACACAATAGCCGCTGCAATGGGATGTGGGTAACATTTTTTTTAATATCCTATAATACAATGCATAGACATTATAAGGTATAAAAAACCATGACTGGTCAGCTCTACTTAAAATCTTTTCAGCTAACAACAGCTGCCACTGCAGACAAGGATCCATCAGGAAGAGGGTGAAATTTCACCCTCCGGGTAGGAATAAATCTTCTGTCTCTAGAAACATGAGTGCTGTCTTTGAAGAAAAAGATAAACTGTGTAAAAATAATAAACCAAATGACCTAAATAGAAATGAGCAATACTTGCAGATGTCCAAAATGCTGTGTAAAAATATTTAAGTAACATCTGGGAGAAAAATGGTGAGAAAGAGAAAGAAATGGGGGCTTTTTCTTATGGGTTTTTAAATCTCTTTTTGTTTTTGTTTATTTTTATTTTTTAAAATTATAACCATTTCAACCTTTACTCTAGCCAAGTTGTGGAAGATGTTGCTAAAGTAAGACAGGATGTTTAATCCTGACTCCGCCTCATTTTTATGATAAGTAATATGGTTAGATTAATATGTTTTACAAGCTTGAGGACTAGCAATCAACTACTAGATGTTATTCCCTACCCAAGTTCAGAACTATTTTGAAACCAGTGAATTACTGTCATTTATGAAATTCTAATTCAGCTCATTTAATTAAATTCGTTATGTTGCAGTTGACATGAAATGGCCTTCTACCATATTTTAAAAGAGGCAATTTCTCAAAAATTATTAAAAGAATCCTTCAGCCATTTCAGCAGAATCCTATCAAGAACCCAAATGATATTTTAATCAGATCCTTTCAGCTATCTCTGTCAATTTCTGCTTCGTTTAGGTAGTAGGTTGTGGTAGGTAGATTTGTAGTTACTGTTTGTTTTTCAACTCAAAATGGTATAAATCAAAATTGCCTTTAATAGGTGCCTGCAAAAGAAAACCTAAGATGGGATGGATTGGTGCCTCTGACTCTTGATATGGGTTTCTAGCAGCTTTCCCCTTAATCAGTATTATTTCTGAGGAAATCATCTTTGGTGAACACTGCCACAGGTACTTTTTCCCAAAGAAATCCTCTCTATACCAAGTTACTAAGTAAAATGTCTTTGGAGATTCTCAGTCATCCAGGTCATGGTTGTCCCAAAGGTGCTTTTTCAAGAGGCAACTGGACTTATAATCCTTGCAGACAGCTGGTCATTTGCATTCTTTTAGAGAGTGGTTGAAGCCACTTAGAAGTTTATATGTGACCTCATGGTCACCGTAGTAGTGCAAATGGGTATGGAACCTTCATGGAACTGCTGAAGGGTCTATGTTGTAGACTGGAGATAGATGATATTGTATCCAGGGGTGAAATCCAGCAGGTTCTGACAGGTTCTGGAGAACCAGTAGAGGAAATTTTGAGCAGTTCAGAGAACTAGCAAATACCACCTCTGGCTGGCTCCAGAGTGGGGTGGGAATGGTGATTTTGCAATGTCCTTCCCCCAGGAGTGGGGTAGGAAAGGGGATTTTGCAATATCCTTCCCCAGGAGTGGGCTGGGAATGGAGATTTTGCAGTATCCTTCCCCTGCCATGCTCACCAAGCCATGCCCATCAAGCCACGCCCACAGAACTGGTAGTAAAAAAAATTGGATTTACCACTGATCATATCATTCCCCCTCTGTTGAGAGATGGCTGTGCAGTACACATTAATGAAGACAGAAGCCTTAACATTGAAGTTTACAGAAAACCCACACACAGAGATCAGTATTTACAATTTGATTCTCACCACTGACTGAAACACAAAATGGGAGTTATCAGAAGCATACGCCACTGAGCTGAAGGCCTGCCTACCAGCAAAGATGGGAAAGAAAAAAACCTGAAACACATCAAGAAACTCCTCAAGAACATGTGACTATCCCAAGTGGGCCTTCATCTAACCCCAAAGGTTGTAAATGTGTTGTATATTGGAAACTATATTGCTTCCTTTCTTATTTGGGGATCTATGCTGGACATCTTACTTAGTCGATTAATAAGACTATTATAAATAAGAACAATTACTGTATGTCTGCAAGATAAATCATCATATTTGAATTCATCAATTAGTTAATTTTTAGAAAGAAATACTTGGTAGTTTGGAGGCTTTAGAAGTACAGTATCTCTCCCCCACCCCAGTATATTTGTAATATGTTGATATTTTTTTAACCCATGAAATTAGTAAATCAAGAATAGATTGTACCATTAGTAGGATCAAGACGTATCTGTTTATCTGACTTGTACTGTTTTAGACTGTACACAAGGGACTGCAGTCTGAATTCTCTCTTATAAAATATTCCTCTGACAATTAGAAAGAATTTTAAAAAGCAAGATTACACCTAGCTGAGAGATATTCAAGAATATAATCAGCAGCCTAAAGGTGTCTTCATCTGATTTTTTTTTAAGAAGAGGCTTGGTTCCTTCTGTTAGAAATGTACTCTACCTCTTGATCTCCTGCATTAAGCAAAGTTTGTATGGATTATTAGACTTTCTCAGAATCCTTTCTTGAATGTTACCTTCTCCATTGTTCCCCTGATTAGGCTGTATCTTATGATGGCATCATATTCTTCTGCTATTCATCTGTCTTTTTTTTGTTTGTTGTTGTATAATTGGTTTTTCTTTGTGGAGAATGTAATTGGTTGTGTCTGTAGCATAAGTTGTAATTATCATTCTCAGAACAGAATAATGATTATTTTGAGGTTTTTCTATCTGGGTGTTTAGCATCTTGTCCTAATTCTTGAAACACAGTGAGATCTAAATCAATTCCATCTTAAGTGGCTAAACTTTTTTTATCAGCTTACAATGCTATTTGCAGCTTTGATGACACAGAAGTTATCAGAGGAACTTATGAAACATTCATCTTTGCTTCTACATCTTGATATTATTTGGTTGTATTATTCCAAATTGCTTCTCAAGTTTGCAGTTTTGATGTAAATAAGAAGGTTTGAAAGACAACATGCAATCCTGTTTTTAAAAAGCCTGTGAAGTTTTCTTGTTGTTGTTCAGAAGTTATCTAATGAAGTGGAACAGTGAGACATTCAGCATGGATAAAAGGAAGTGCATCCTTAATCCTTGAAATCTGATGGTACAAGTTATAAGGATGGATCTTAACTTAAGCAGTTCAACAAGAGTTAGAGAAGATAATGTAATCATCTGTCTCTGAATACTAATTGCTGGATGATATGGGCAGGAAAAAAGTCTTGTACTCATTACTTGTTTATGGGCTTTTCATAGATACCTGCCTAGCTTTTCTAAGGATGGAGGGATTGCTAAAAAGGATTGTTTCTGATCTTGTACACATTTTCTTACCTTCTAAAAGATAATGCAGATATCAAATGAGTAATCTTTAATCTGATAACGAGGGAGAAAGGAATGTACAATTAACCGTAATGACATTCTAGCCACATTGGAAGCATTATTTCACATCCCAGCTATATTATGACTCAGTGATCTTTTCTGCATATATGCTTGTATGCATTTATTTTTTTACAGGATTTGCAGTTGACAGATATGGAAGTCATGAACTGACTCCTGCCTTGTTATGTGCCCTGTGTAGAAATTATATGAAAAGAAGGATCAACCTCCAGTACTGTTAACAGAAAACCAGAGTTGGAAGGGACCTTGGAGGTTCTTTAGTCCAACCTCATGCTCAAGCAGGAAACTCTATATCATCCCAGACAAGTGGTTGCCCAGACTCGTCTTAAAAGTCTCCAGTGACTTAAAAGTCTACAATTTCTGAAGGCAAACCATTCAATTAGTTAATTGTTCTCACTGTTAGGAAATTTCTCCTTAGTTCTACTATAGGTTGCGTCTTTCCTTGATTAGTTTCCATCCATTGGTTTGTTGTTTGATTGTCCTAGATGTACATTTTAAGAAAAAAAATGTTCTTGATGTCTCTCTCTTCATTTTTATAGGGGGTATTTTTGAATGTGTGGAATCTGGTCCAACTGGAGCAATGGGAGCAGAAGAATTGGCCTTCCGATTTGCTGTGAACACAATCAACCGAAACAGAACCCTGCTGCCAAATACTACACTAACATATGACACTCAGAAAATTAACCTCTACGATAGTTTTGAAGCATCTAAAAAAGGTATGCTTTAGAAAGTCTTGGAGTTTGGTTGCCAGATGTCTGGGCAGGCTAAAATTTCATAGAATAAAGAGGCAAGCAAAGTTAGCAAATCCAGAAATCTATTTAATGAGAGTTTCACACCAGGCCAATGTGACCAAAACACATCTCAGTGAAGATGTGTCTGTTACAGTTTCTACTGCACATCGGTGGTGCGAAATGCGAAATGCTAAACAAGCATTATTTGTTCATTCTTGATACCTATAGATGGCCTGCCAAAGTTCAGTTGTAGAAGGAGATAAGAAAAATGAACTTTTCTGATTCAGAAAAGTTGTTCAGTCATGTTAATCAACCTGTCCCTTAATATCAGCTGTAGATCAAAGCTTTTCAAAGCCGTACAGTATATGAATGAAAAAAAAATCATTTTTTCTGATGCAGCATTTAATTAGTGAAATTACCTGTGTCCCAAACTTCAGATCTGAACATTTTCTCCATTTAACTCTATTGCTGTTTAAATATACTGCTCTGTGCTACAAGAGTAAGGAAGTCCTTCAGAGAATACTACTGGACACTTCTAGAAAGCCCAGTCAACATGATCAGTAGTGATGGATATCCAGGATTGTAATTTGGCAAAGTCTGAAAGGCCACACGTTCACTTTAAAGCAAATTTCAGAGGAAAAAACCCTGTGAGATAGGTATCACTAATATGTTGTTTGATTTTTTAAAACTTCCTTTTTAAATCCTATTTATTCATCATTCCTGACAGGTGGCTCTTCAACTTGTAATTATCTCCAAGAACAGGAAAGTTCATCACCATCTAATGTAATTTGTAAGGCAATCTGTTCTATTTTTGAACAAAAATTTCTATTAGGAAATTTTGATTTAAAATTGAATTCTACATTCTTAGAACTTAAACTTTTCTGGAACAACTTTGAACTGTTCTATCCTGCCTTTTATGTGACAATTCTTCAGATATTTTAAAATAAGTATCAATATCTCTGGATCTTTTATTTTCCAATTTATATATTATCCTCAACGCTTTTTGACAAGTTTTTCATCCAAAGCTCTTACCATCTTGGTTGGTTTTCTCTGGATAAGTTTTTATGTCCCCACTAAACTGCATTGCCTAGAAAAGCATGCAGTATTTTGCCTGAGATCTGACCAGGGCAGAGTGGAAATGAAAAAAAAAAATGATTTCTTTTGATCGTGACATTGTAATTCTATTGATTCAACTGAGGTTGAATATGCTTTTGTGCAGCGATATTACTGCACATTGATCTAGATTAATTTTACAGGTTTAACTGTCCAGTAAAATCCCCTTCATATCTTTGATATTTTCTACTCAACAGTTAGGTTCTGCTTTTCTTTCTGATGAAATTTATCGTACTTGGTTTCTGGTTACTTAGTTTAAATGGTTTTTGTTTCTTTCTTCTGCTTTTTCTAAGTTCCTTACTATTCCTGCTTCTTTACACCATCTAAAATTTTGATAATGTTTTAAATTTTGATATTTTTTGGGGTAACATTTTTTCTAACATCTCCAAATAGTTTATAAATTTCTTGACTAGCAAAGTCCAACCCTGGAGTCCTGTGTTAGGCTGTTTGGCATTCCAGCTTGACATGGAATCATTGAAATATGCCTGTTGGATATGATTGTTCAGCCAACACAAAATAGAAGGAAAAAAGCAAAACATAAAAATTGATGCATTGTCCAAAAAAAATAATTCTCAGTCATTATTTTAAAAGCAATAAAAGTATACATTAAAAAAACCCCCACAAAACAGAATGATCAGGGTTTTTTTTTACATCTTCATCATAAATATAGCAATGCTTTCTTTCTAGCATCTTTGTGAATGGAAGTATTTTAGCTCCTTCAGGGAAATGGAAAAAAACTTTAATGTTAAAGAATTCTTATTTCCTCTACTTCAGATTTCAAGGTATTCAAAGAACTACACCAGCTTCAAGAAATATTTCCCTAGACATAGTGTAGAATTACCTTCAGGCCAGAGAGGGGAATCTGCCCCTCCAGTCCTGCTTATGGAAGTCTTTATTTCTCATACAAGCCCCGGTTATCAAATCTATCATTACCTGCAAAAATACAGATAACAGACAACAGCAAAAAAATAAAAATAAAAAATGATACAAATATGGCTACCCCTTTGGAGATTTCAATGTGTAGTTCTGCAATCATAAAGCTAATGGTTGTCTAGATTTTTGCAGATAACCAGCAGCAAAATGGAGAGTTATGTAATACAATAAGTGCCCCATCAGAAGAACTGAAGAATATGTTCGGGTCAGATTAATATGGAGGGAATCTATCTATCTAGTCTCAATGGGTTGACAATGACTTGGTGGCATGGAATCGTAATCATTAATAGCTCTGTACGAACCTATGTTCCTGGACACTGTATTTTCCTTCAGTGCTTTCTAGTTAATTTTGACTCCTAGTAGCAATAGCAATAGCACTTAGATTTATATACTGCTTCATAGTGCTTTTACAGCCCTCTCTAAGCGGTTTACAGAGTTAGCCTATCATCCCCAACAATCTGGGTTCTCATTTTACCCACCTCAGAAGGATGGAAGGCTGAGTCAACCTTGAACCTGGTGAGATTTGATCAGCTGAACTGCAGCTAGCAGTCAGCTGAAGTAGCCTGCAGTACTGCACTCTAACCACGCAAAGTGCGTGCATGAAGAGAACCGGTAGTAAATGTAAGTAGAACCCACCCCTCGTTGACACTGAAAATGTGGCAGGATCTCTTGAAATTCTACAGAGAGGTCCATCAAGAAGAGAAACTCTCGAAATCTTTCCATCTTCCCCAACCGATGGCTGGGACATCCATAAGACTCTCTGCCACCTGTTGAGGGAAAATATCAGCCGTCAATGCCCTTGATTGCTCCGAATTTTTCAGCTAGGCTCCCTCTCTCTAAAAATATCCTCCTAAAATTCACAAGTCTGGAGTCTCAGCCAAATGGCTGGTGACAATTATAAATGAAGGCTATCTCCTTTCCATCATTTTTTTTTTTTGAATCAATGTTCTGCATTCAGCAATGCTGACATGGAAACCAGCATCTGTACTTTCCTTCCTTCCTTCCTTTTTACTTTTTTCTTTTTATCATCCTGGCTGTGTAAACAAGATAAATAAAACAACCCTCTTTGTTGTTGTTTTTTTCCTACATGGCTAAGAGGAAACATTATGTACACGGAACAAATCCTAAATAAACCATGATGCCTCTCAGCTACATTTTCAGTGAGCGGTGGAGGAAAAGAACTGAGTTTACCCAACCATTTGGTTCAGGTTAAATGACGTTTCTCTGGCATTGTTAGAACAGACTGCTGGGCTGGAGGAAGATGCGTGCCAGACAACGATCAAAAGATTGAACTTAAAAGCAGAAAAGAAGGAGTGAAAAAGAAATGAATTGGGAGCAAATGATGGACTGTAAATCAGAAGAAAGCTGGAGGCAAAAGTATAGAGGGTCCTTGACTTACAACTACAATTGAGCCCAAAATTTCTGTCATATAAGTGAGACATTCGTTTAGGGAGTTTTGCCCCATCAACTTTCTTGCCACCATTGTTACGTGAATCATGGCAGTTGATAAGTTACGAACACGGTTGTTAAATGAATCTAAGATCATAAGTGTGAAAAACGGTCATAAGTCACTTTTTTTCAGTGCTGTTGTAACTGTGGTCACTAAATGAACTGCTGCAAGTCAAGGACTACCTGTATAGGGAAGCTTGGAAGAGCTCAAAAGCTACTCAGGAGTAATTGGAACAGGAGACAACATTTTTTCTGTTCAGAAGTTCTCACAGTAGTGGTGAAGTCTATCTGAGACCCCATATAAGGTGTTCCTTGATTACAGTATTGCCTTCAGTTCAATGTCCCAAAGGTGCTTTTTCTTTTTTTTCTTTTTTTTTAAAAAGAATTTTATTAAATTGTTTAAAAATATAACACATACATACAAACATACTTTACATAAAAAAAG